>PVJH01001285.1:0-200968 GCA_004026705.1 Nesogale talazaci | reverse complement strand
GGCCGGCTTCAGGGCGTGGCTGGAGTGGGGGGCGCGCGAGAGGGCTAGTGGGAGCGCGGCGAGTGTGCGGCCGCGTCGCCATTCCCCGTGACGTCAGAGTGTATTGTTGTGAGCGGGGCCGAGCGGAGCATCCCCGGAGCTGTCACCGCGGCGGCCGCGGCGGCGGCGGCGCAGCGCGAGCCCCGCGCGAGCGAGCCCGGCCGGCGCCGCCCCCGCCCCCGCCGCCGCCGCCGCCGCCGCCGCCGCCCCCGCCCCGCCCCGCCCGCCGCGCGCCGCCGCCCGCGCGCCCCCACCCCCCCACCCCTCCCCACCCCCTCGCTCCATCCCTCCCTCCCTCCCACCGCCGCCGCCGCCGCCGCCGCCGCCGCCCGCGCGCCTCCCCCCGCGGAGCGAGTGCGGGTCACCGGGTCACTGGGTCATTGTCTCGGCGCCTACACCCCGAGCACCCCGTGGAATCCCCCACGTCATCATCAGAACCATCAATGAGATGCAAACATGAAAGACAAGAGGAAGAAGAAGGACCGCACCTGGGCCGAGGCTGCCCGCCTGGTACGTACCGCCCCCCGCCCGCGCGTCCCGCCGGCCCCGCGCTCGCCCCGCGCCGGCCCGGGCGGCCGAGACGGCCACTTCCAGCCGAGCCGCCGCCCGCTCGCCGGGCTCCTGCTCTTTGTTATTCCGCTGGAGTGGGCTCGCCGGGGGCCCCGGGCGTGCGTGCGCGCGCGGAGGGGCGCCGCGATGATCGCGGGGAGCCCCGCGCCCGCCACCGCCCGGGACACTTCTCCCGGCACTCGCCGCCGGGGCTCCGAGCCGCCCGCGCCCCGGGCGCCCCCGGCCGCCGCGCTCGGCCCGCGCTGCTTCCCCGGCCGCTCCGGAGACCTTTGTGTGGCAATTCCCACTCCCCGCCGGCCCCTCCACCCCCCGGAATCTCCTGGCGAACTCTCCGCGCACGGGCTGGGTGTACGTTCGGCGCTTGTGAGTTCCTGCATCGTACACGTGCATGTGCGCTGTGTGTCCGACGCAGGCTGGTGGGGCGTGTGCATGTGGGCTCGGTCGTGGCGGGTCTGTGTGCCGTGTCCTGTGCATCGGGTATGCACACTGCTACGTGCTTGTCTCGTGGGGATCCCGCTCGTGGGTGTCTGTAGGTATTGTGCTCCGCTCGATGTTTGTGTATACATTCTGTGCACGTGTGTGCGATGCGTGAGTGTGTGTCTGTCGGGGTGTGTGTCGGGGAGTGTGTGTGAGTGGGTGTGTTGGGTGAAGTTGGGTCCGTGTCATTTGGAGCGGGAGCGTGGACAGCTAGGTGTGTTTTACGGCTGGCTTCCTGGGCGGTGTTACTTGGCGGCTTTTCCTTTCCTTGAACCTTTCGCAGCTTACGTTTTAATCATCGAAAGAATGTCTCTATAGATTGCTGGTTGGCAGAGGGGCGGCGGCGCCTTTGGTTTAATTCATGTGTATATGTTTTTCTTCTCTTCAAGGACAGCTGTAAAAGGATTTTTTTTAAAAAAAGGAGATATTTCTGTACAGTGGGTCTCGGGGGAATGGCAAGCATTACATTTGAAGTTGAGCCTTTCAGGGTTTCGGCTGCATAAATTAAATATTTATTCACCAACTTACTCTCTGCTATAAATTGGCCAAAAGCGAACAGACTGCCTGCAAAAGCGGGGGGCTGGGCGAGGGGAGAGGCCGATCCCTGGACACGTTATTGGGTTGACTTCATAAAGATTGTTGCACTATAACTAGCTGTGATCGTCTTTCAAAGCGTTTGAGTAACTGTTATGGAGAACATTTGTCAAAAGTAATTATCTGAGTTTGGTTGAAGGGCCTTGCTGGTCTGTCTCAGGATTCAAGCAAAGGCT
Source organism: Nesogale talazaci (assembly GCA_004026705.1). NCBI lineage: Eukaryota > Metazoa > Chordata > Mammalia > Afrosoricida > Tenrecidae > Nesogale > Nesogale talazaci. Next base: position 199,112 of record PVJH01001285.1, on the reverse strand, counting down.
TTTAGATCATTGGCCCTATCGCCCTTCGAGGAAGTGATAAAAGTCCCTTTTAATTGTAATCCAGTTATTGGTGGCCAGAGTGTCCGGGCCCTTTAACTTCATCTCTTAATTCGGTGGTTCCTTGTCTTATCATTCCTCCCTTTATCTGTACTTGTGTTAATCACTAAATCCATCTCTGTGGATGATTGGGCAGGTGGTAGTCATTCGCTAATGAACTGCATCTGGGAGAGAAAATTTAGTTCATGGGGAAGATGCGAGAAAAGTGTGAAGTAGATGCCAGATTGATGCTATCACTGAGTTTTTGCTAGCTCAGAGCACATTACTTATTGTTTGCTCGGCCATTAATTCAGAATTGCATGAGGGTGTGCAAGGCTCCAGAAAATGCATTATTCAGCTTTCTTGGAGTGGCAATCAAGTATTATTATAGAGTGCCAGTGTATGTATTTTAAACAAGTGAACAATGAGTTGACTTATAAATATTTTAAAATAATGATTCATGAATTAGCCATATCTGCCTGCAGAGAATTATTTAATATATAACATGATTCTCATGGAATTTAAGACTAGTTGTTTGTATTCAATCAGTAAATGTTACCATTCGTGAAAGTACTGCACTTTGTTTCTTGTTCTAACTGTAACATATCTGTATCAATACGGCTTGCAATAGGTTTGTAAGCCATAGTTTTTGGTTAAAAGTTAGATTTTTCTCCGGTGAAGTTCATTGATGGGAAATGACACTAGGAGTCATCAACACAAAAGAATTAATGATAGACCAGATGTCTCTATTTTAACCAGACATATTGAACTAGTAGTTATGGTAATTTTTCAATTTGGTTCAAGCTGTTTTCTCCAGGTAGTTGTACAAATGTATATATGTTCAAAATGTGACAGTTGAAGTAAAATACTGAATGAAATGGTTAGTAATTACACTGCAAACATCTTTTTCAGAAATTTGTGAATTGTAAAAGTGGCATTGTAATTTTCAACTGATTTTGTGAAAAAGGAGACCTTTTTGGATATCTATGACCTTTTTTGATTCTTTCATGTTTTTCATCTCATCCTATGAATGCATATGAACTTGAACGCTCTCTTCCAAACTTGCAAAATATATTTTAATTGATACTTAAAAAGGAATACTTAGAAAAAGCAATAGTGTAACTAGAAGACTGTCGTGTCATTTCAATAATTTTACAACACTCCTGTTGATTTTTATTGTTAGGACTTTTTACCTATTCTCCAAATGTTGATGTTGGTGACTGATTTTAGAAAGTAATGACTCAAGAATGGATGAGAGTCATCACTTTGAATGTGGCTATTGCAATATATGAACTGAAAGGGGCGTACCCAGATCAACATTAAGAATAACCTGCCAATTAGTACAAATGATCTAAGATCTGCATATCTCAACCCACCCTGGTGTGTGTGTGTGTGTGTGTGTGTGTGTGTGTGTTACTGAAAGAGTACCTCAGGAGAGAGGAAATGCAAAATTGATTTTTTTGAACTGTGACCTAAAGCTTATGTTTAAATGCAGTTTTACATCCATCTTTGAAGAAGAAAAATATATATATGGTGGAACAATTCTTTGTAGAGTAGCTAAGAACTTCCCGGTAGCAGCCACATTCTTTTTTTCAAATCTTTCTTTGTGAGAAAAGTATATGGTCTACAAATCTGTAAACTCTGCCCGAGAACTCCAGGGATTTTGTGTTACTTACAGACACAGCTATCAAGCTCTACCATTTCTCCCCTAAAAGTAGGTAGTGTGTGCATGGGATGGGCTCATTTAGCTGATGGGAGAAGGGATGGTGATAAAATGTCCATGTAGTTTCAGTAATGAAATGATCACTAACAGGCTGCCATTTAAACATAGTAAATACCAAATCCCTCCACCCCCCCATATATATGTGTGTGTATATATACACACACATACATCTGTATGTGTATATATAGATGTATGTATGTATATATGTACATATGTATTTGCTTTCAGCCCTGCATCAGTTGCAGAAATTTCCGCCTTTTTTAACCTTTCTCCTCTCCCCCACATCCTTCTGCAGTTGTGGTGGTTACTTTGAGCACTGCCATTTAATATGGAGTCTGCTTCCAAACCAGATGCATTTTCAGCTGTTTTATTTGCTCCTCTAACATTGTGGATTCTCAAAGGATCCCACAATCACATGGATGTATCTTCTGTCTTAATATTTGTAGACCACAATAAGAATAAAAATCAAAACCATCACTCATGTCGAGCTGGGACTCTGACTTTAATCCTTTTGACTTTTATCTCAAGTCTTCAGTCTGTTACTATAAATACAGTTTAAACCATTGTGAAAGGATCTTCATGCTTCTTTGTAAAAAAAAAAAAAAAGGGAGGGGGGCTTTGACAGGACTTTGTTTTATGGCACTAAGGGGTTTCTTTGTTACTGGCTTAACACAGACCATACTGTTATTTCTATATTTATTCTAGGTTAATTCTCTCTTTTTTGACATGCAAAAATGTTGCTTTGAGGAGTGGTTGGTGATAGTTTCATCACTGTGTTCTGTAGGGAATGCTGCTGTTAAGGTAATGGTTCCAAATGTATTAATTTGTTCCCTGAGTTTCCTTCTATTTGTTTTATTCTTTCCAATCTTTGTTTAGTCTCAGTGGCACCTGAAAATAAATCTCACCAGTCTCTTCAATAGCTTTGTGCTTGGTAGCAGGACAGATTTATTTGCTTGAGGTTTAGATACAGTCATGTAGATAATGAATATCAGTTTTTTTTTTTTTGTCTCTCTTTTTTCTTGGTAGTTCAAGGTGACCTTTTGGGGGAGAATGTATATTTTTTAATGCTAAAGTGTCTTCTTTTTGGGGAATTGAAAACAGCAACCAGATACATAATCTTTTATGCCACAGCAGGGTTACTGAAGGTTGTAAGTAAATCAAAATTTGCTAAGTCCTGTTTATTAAAAATTAAGCAAGTGGGATTTATTAATTAAAGGAAACCTGTGTGAATCTTTTGCACAACAAAGACTCGTTTGCATAATGCATTACATTCTAAATAAACTATTAGGGTATCATAAAACAAGAGAGAATGGTAACTGGTAGCTATTAATATAGAAAGCAATTCATAATTGCTAATTTGCTGACTGCCTTGCCTTTTGTCTTTCTTTGTATTTTAGAGATAAGTGTAATTTTTCAGGAATGATGAGGATATTGGGTTAGGGATTGGTCCTGCTTTTGACATGCACTCATTTCTGTGAATGGTGTTTTGCTTGTAGGTGGACGTTTGGGGTTTGGGCCACAGTCCCCCCAAGTGAACATGAGTCTTAATCGTGATAGTACTCACTGGCTTAAGAGCTTGGCTAACATACTTGTGCAAGTTGAGTTTTATTTTCAAAACACATTTCAATGGGTGTGAGTCAGCTGTTTTCCCTGATCAACACAGAGCAGCCTATCTTTTTGTTTTCAGAACCTAAATTGTCACTTTGCAATTAGAGTAGAGTTTAACAATTTCTAAGCCTGTTTAGTGGGAGCCAGGGGAGAGAGTTGTAAGCTGGGAAAATTGTGTTTGAAATGAGAAGTTGTAGATGCAGGCCTAATGTTTAGGTTGTTAATCCTACTGACAAGAAATGGAATTGAAAGGTTGATACTTTCATGAGCCTTTCGCTTTTTCTCTTACAATTTCTCTGGCTGTGCATGATCTCTTGGATGTCAGAAAGGGGAGGTCTTGGAAGGTGGTCTTTGCACTTGTGGAATTATATTCTACCTGTAACCAAATATCCTCATAGGCGAACTGATTCACACGGTCATTAAACTTTATTTTAATTATTGGATAGTTTCAACACTTCAGCAAGCCAAATGGAAGTGTGAAATATGGCCCCTAAAAACTTGGAGGGCTTTGTCAGGACAGTTGAAAGCTGGGAGGATACAAAGATGAACCCATCCTCAGAAGAGTGGAGTTCATGAGAGACCAAAAGTACAGGAGGGAAAAAAAAAGTACCGGAGGATGACTGGGCAGACACCATCTGTAGGCATCACATGAATGATCAAACAGGTGGTAGTTTGCAGATTTACAGCAGGGAGACTCTGGTGTGTAGTGATTATAAATGGCTTAATGGATTAGGTGAAGCTTGAGTTGGCCTTAGAATATGAGTGAGGTTAAGCAGGTGAGAGAGGACATCATTCTAAGAAGTGTACTGTACGTGGGTGAATGTATAATGTCAGGTGAGGGGATGAGTCCTGGGTGGAAAGAGCAGAGGACTTGGGTGTATGGACACTGCAGTGAAATTGAAAATCTAAGTGGGATCAAATTGGGTAAGGGTTAAGAGCTATTTTAAGTCAGCCTGCCTTAGGAACAGATCGAATGGAACTGATGGGATAGGTGGTAGTGATTCGGGAATTAAAAAACAAAGTAACTTGAATGTAATGTTTGTACATGATAGAGCGAGACCTGGGAGGGTGATTTGGTGCTAACGGGTCTTGAAGACAAAACTGATGTTAGAGACCAAGCAATATACAACTCAGTAAGCATATCTCTGGTATTTGTAGAAGATGTATGCAGAACCCTCTCTTTATTCCTTGTGATGGTCTCTGTGATTATCTTAAGTAACTGCTGCCAGTATGGTTTAGCGACTTACCCAGTATCATCAACTTGCCCTATTAGTAGCAGGCCTGGGATGTAACCAGATTCCATAGCCTCATTAACCAAAAAACAACAACAAAATTATTCTGTGCTTCCCTTCTGAGTTATTTAAACCCAGCACCAACAAACCACCGAGGGCATTTTCACTGATGTATGGAATGGATTGGTTGCACTGAAGCATAGCAAGCATCTAGCCTCCAACAGATGTGCCCCCTGCCTTTTTCTTCCGATCGTCAGCTTTTCCTTTACTTTTTTTACATAAAGAAAGAAACCTGCGTGACATTAATTTTCCTTAATTTCTAGTCTCTCTCCACTCCTCCCCCCCACCTCCAAGAACTGTCCCTGTCAGTATGAGACCCTGTCTCCTTCCTGATGGGCCCGGGAGGAGGGGCATGGTATAGAGCCACTTTCAGCTAGGCGCCTGCACTCAGGGACTTGATTGTTCCGCTTTTATCCCTGCACAGTTGGTAGCTGCTGAAATCTAGCCCCGGCTGAAACTTTCCATGAAGAGCCCTTGGGGACCAAATAGAAACATTCTATGATTAGCCACATTGTTTTCATTATTAAACAAATTTCCATAAAAGGGTAGCAATTAACAGCTTTATCAGCTTGAACTTAGACATCTACCTCTCCTCTTCCCTCAATATTCCCACTTGAAGTGCTAACAATTAACTGTTGCTGGTTTTAATGTCAGCACGGACAACACCAGATTGGGACTAGGCCCTTCTCTGGGTTGATTGACATGTAGCCCTCTGACACATTCGAATGTGGTTTTAAGGCAAATTCATGCCCTGCAGATAGAGCCAAAGGGCTTGTCAGAACACTGACTTTAATAGCTGAAATATATAACTTAAATGACACCCAAGACCTGAGCTTTGGTGGAACTTTTAGAACATGAAGGAATTCTCCTAGGCAGTGTAATTTATACTTAGTGGACAAGCTTAGGCATTGTAAAGTTTTTCTAAGTATACAGATGTGTAATATAATTTATGATGCAATTCTTTACCATGGACTTACTTTGCATCTTCTTGTAACTCAGTCCAGGATAAACTAAATATTGCTTTTTAGAGAAGATACTTTCCCACTGAGAGTGAAAATAATTCCAAACTTGGAATTCATTTTGAGTCTGTATTCTATTCTCCTTAGTTATGCGACATTTGATCCCTGAATTTATTGTCTGTGTCTTAAAGGAGGAAATCATAGGGTGGGGGACTGTATTCATTGTATTCAGAAGATAGGTGGCTTTCCAAGATCTCATTCGCTGGAATGCAGTAAGATGTGCTTACTATTTTCCAGGAATTCGAAATGCATATTGGATCTTGAGCTTGTTTTCCAGCCACCCTTAAAGAAGCCATGATATGATGAGACTGTTGTGTATTTGCCTTAGTTTCCCCCTCCCATGGATTCACGTGTAATTTGTTTGAATGTGTTATGAACCCAGGTCTTGACTCAGTGGGGCAGAGAACCAACTGGGTGGAAGTGAAACAGGAAACATCTACTTTAATTGATAAAGCAGGGAGCAGACTTGTATACCAGGAGTTCTTGGCCAGGAAAGGCACGCGGGTGGGTGAAGGTTTTATAGGTGTATCCTGGGAAGTTAACCGAGAGGATTATGAACAACAAGCTTCAGAGGAATGGCCATGAATATGCATTTGGGTTAGGGTTATGTTTCTTGAAAGGAAGTGGCTCATTCGACTTTCCAGTTTCAAATGCCTTCCAAGTTGTACTTGTCACTTCTTTCCAGGGATATTTGGTTTCCCTCTCCAAAGTACTGTCATTCTGGGGTGACCTGAAGTGTGTGGCTGCCCTTCTGACGCCTGCTTAGTGGGCCAGGTCTGGTCAGATCCCAGCTTGTTGGGGTAGGGTACTTTTGCAGAAGAAAAGAGCTCCCCAGGGTTAGCAAGAAGGAACGGACGGGTTCATTATGACCATGGTCAGTATTTGAAATCTATTCCCAGAAGAGACCAGTTCGCGGAGAGGAAGGTCATTGTTGGTAAAGTAGAGGGGCAGTGACCAAGAGGACGGCCCTGGACGAGATGGATTGACATAGCAGCTGCAAGAGCGGGCTTCAATGGAGCAACAGTTATGAGCCTGGGGCAGGGACAGGCAGTGTTTTCATTTGATGGCCCTTAACACCAACAACGTATTTCAGTATCCTGGGATTGAATTTCAGATCCTCAGGCTAGGTGCCTTGGACAAGCAAGCTGTGGAATCGGCAATGTTGCACAGGGCTAGCCAGACTGGGCAGGGAGCTCACGTATGACATGCCCACATAACGGAGTGCAGCGAGGTAGCCGAACCCCTGGGCTATTGTACCATCCCATGACTTTATAGTCTTTACCCTCTTGTACAACAGCTGCCTCTTTTTTAAAAGGTTTTTTTTTTTTTTTTTTTTTTGGCATCACAGCTCTCCGGTGGTGGGAGGAGGAGGCCCAGCCCCACTGCTGGAATTGAACCTCTGTCCCAGTGGGCCGCAGTCCTGCGCACAACCACTACGCCACCGGGGCTCAGCCCTTTAAAAGTTTTTATAAGACAATTGTCCTTCTTTAAGAATTGTGCTATGTCATAATCAAGATGGTGCACTCAGAGATTGTCTTTCTGTGATCTTTGACTCCTTTCTGTCTAGTGGAGTTCAAGAAATCAGTTTAAATGACACAATTATCAAGCTTCTTTGATACTCTTTGTTTCCTTCCAATTGCTCCTCTTTCCCGTTCCAGCTAATATGAGGGCCTCTTCGCACTTTGATTTGTTCCTTTAGTGTTACTAGGATGCTTCCTGGTTTTGTGTTGGGCTGCTGACCCTATGGTTAGCCAATCAAAACCTTCTGCTACCCCTGAGGGAGGAGGTTGAAGCTTCTTCCTCCTCACAAGAGCAGTTGTACCGAGAGAGAGAGAGAGAGAGAGAGAGAGAGAGAGAGAGAGAGAGAGAGAGAGAGAGAGAGAGAATATGAGAACATTGGTTAGAGTTGTGCCTCCCTCTTTCATTTTATTCTTTGTTCTTGCCTTCCAATTTCCTCTTCCATTGGCAATACTTCTGTGCTGAGATCCCTGTTCAGATCTCTCCCCCAAGTTTCTGAGCTTGTTAACAAGCTTTATTGTTTCTCCCTTTAAACTTTAGCTATTTCAATTGAAATTATCCAGTCTAGTTCAATAGTTATCAGACACCTCCCATTCACGAGCCATGCATTGGGTACAAAAAGAAGAAGGCATTGGCATTCCCATCTTGGAGGCACCTAGCTATGTAGCTATGTAAACACTGTTCAGGGAGGTAGCAGTCAAGACTTGAGCATGGGACATGATGCCTTGGGTAAATCTGTGCCACAAGAGCTCCTTTAAAGTGTTAGAAATCAAGGATGCTCCTTTGAGGAGTAAGCTGCTCCTGACCCTCGCTATAGTATTTTAGTTGCCTTCTATGTAGGTGGATGGAGAATGTTGGACATCGAAGAAGAAAGATCAAAGAAGAATCGATGTATCTGAATTATGGTGCTGGAGAAGTATATTAAAAGTGCTTTGGATACCAAAAGGACAAGCTGGTTTGTCTTGGAAGAAGTCCAGGCAGAATGCTTATTGAAGGCAAGGACAGCAAGACTCCATCTCCTATACTTTGGACATGTTGTCAGGCTAGACCAATCCCTGGAGAAGAACCTCATGCTTGGTAAAGAAGAGGGATGGATCGATGGTGGCTGCAACAGTGGAGGCATGCATAGGAATGATTGTTCAGAGGGGTGAGCTTGGGTGATGATGTGTCATCCGTTCTGAGTCAGAACCTTTGCCATTGTTATAATAACATGTAACAGAGGACTACTTGAGAGTAGTCAGTTTGGTCTCCTAAATAAAGTTTACATGGAGCCCTCCCCTTCTTTTTATTCATTACAATTTATCTAGCTATTCCATCTGATGTCACCTTAAGCACCTTCTGCCCCTGAACCAAGCCATTGCATATTCAGTCCCTCATAAATCATTGCAAAAGCTGAACAATGAATAAGGAAGCGTAATGAAGAATTGATGTCAGAAGGATGAGCAAATCTATGTCGGAAGGAGTACAGCTTGAACATTCCTTAGATGGGCAAGTGTTTCGATTTTATCTCATGTACTTTGCACATGGAGAGTGCAGTCACTGGAGAGACATTATACTTGTGAAAGGAGAGACTCAATGAAGAGAAAAAGAAGACTCTCAAGGAAGTGAATTGCCGCAGTTGTTGCAGCAATGAACTCAAACATAGCCACTGAGTGAGAGAAGGGTGCAGAACTGGGTAGCCAGTGTCTTCCACTAGCGGATTGGCTGTCACCTAATGATAACAACCATTGATGAAGTAATCTGTTTTTTATCCCCCCCTTGCATACTCTCTGATCATATCCAGACATTTCTCTGCTGAAAAACTTTGTGATTACCTTTGATTTATTGTAGTATTACTCCATTAAGATCATATAATTTCCAAAGTTATACAATCACAATAAAAATAGCTCACATTGCTTAAATGCTTTACAACAGTAACCAGTAATGGTGTCCTGCCTGTCCAATTCCTCGGCGGTTATTCAGATTTCTAAGATGGGTTTGTGCATGTTGTTCAGAGATGAGTTGCTGGAGGCGTCAAGGAGAGCTGCCATGCTGCCATCTTGCCCCAGCTTCTGTGATTGAACATGCATTAATGTTCAACTGGTGGTGAGCCCCGTTGCTAGTGTGTTGACTAACGTGGCAGCCTGATAGGCTGGAGTCAAGCCACCCCACGGGATTTCCAAACCTGTCAATCTTCAGGGTTGTAGTACTATGGAATTGACTTGAAAGCAATGGATTTTGGAGTTAAAAGGAAGGTTCGTAAGGAAACAAACCTTCACATCTTTCTCTGGTGGGTTTCAAACGAGTGAGCGCCAAGTGAGCAGAATAGTAGAGTTCTATGGTCCGAAAAGCCTTTTAAAATATAGGCAGCACTTTAAAAACAAGTGTAGATAATTGCTTTCCATAACACTATGCGGAATTTCACATGCTTTGTCCATGATGAACCTCAGTGACCCTCCCATCTTGGAACATTTTGTACTTCCAGGCTTAGGTTTTCTCTATAACTAAAATGCTGGTTACTCTTAGCAGTAATTATTTATATTTATCAATAAATTAATTGACTATGTTCGGTGTTATTCCTTGTATAACACTCTCTTCTAAATTGCCTTGGACAACATTTTTAAAGTGAACGTTTGTAGAGTGAACACTTTTTGTTCACCTTGAAAATGATTTTATTTCTCTGCCCACTTTAAACAACAAAAAAGAAAAGCCCATTTTATAAAACTTTATTTTAAGGCTGAGCCCTGGTGGCATAGTGGTTGTGTGCAGGACTGCGGCCCACAGGATTGGCAGTTCAAACCCAGCAGCAGCTCTCCAGGAGCAAGGCCGGCCCTCCTGCTCCCACCAAGGGGCAGTGATGCCCACAAAAAAAACAAAAACAAAAGAAAAACAAAGAACCTTTCTTTTAGATAACTGGCTTCAAGTGCAGTTAGACTATTTTGAAAAGGATAAAATATTATTAGCAAATTGCCACATCCTCTTCCCTAGCCTTACTCTAAGCCTTCCCACCCTCATACAGTAAACCTGAATACACTCAATCCCAGATTTATAGAAGGAGGTAAAATTAGGAAGGATTATCCTCAAGAAGGGAGATTATAATTCACAGAGTGCTACCTACCATCACGAAGTTCAGCATGCAATACTTTCATTATATATGTTAAAAAGCAACTTTGTATTTAAAAAAAAAATCCCAGAATAATGCGCTCACCTTTGAATTATAATTTGAATGATACTTTAGCTGGTTATAAAAAGAATATATGATGAGGGTTAGGGGAGAGAGAGAGAGAGAGAGAGAGAGAGAGAGAGAGAGAGAGATATTAAATTGTTTTTCATTGGATTCATGAAATGTGGAATGAAGTTTGTTTTGAGGTTAGTTGTTCTTTTCTGGTAGTATCCCTTTGTGGGCCTGACAGTTGTTACATCCTTTCTTTGTTCCTGAAGTCTCACAATTTGAATTTGTGTCTTAAATGTTTATGATCATGCGTGGACTTGGCTGCATTTGTTCTGCTTTGTGCTTCAGAGTGTACATAATTGTTGCCTTTTTTATCCATTTATGTCCATCTTAGCCCCAGCACGAAACAGAAGGCATAAGCTTAAAAGAGTACGAAAGTGAAGGCAAAATAAAAAGAGAACACAGGATAACGAGACATTTCAGAAAAGGCTAAAGCAGAAAGCTCTTACCTCCCTTAGAATGGAATGGTCAAAAAGAGGAAGAAGCTGCAACATTGTACATGGAGAGATGACTGGGGGAAAACTGCCGGACAGAAATTTCTCCCTAGTGATGCAAGTTGGGCTGTGATTCCTGTGGTTGGCAGTTCAGAACCACAAATATGGCCTACAGGAGAAAGTCTGCTCTCATAAACAATTACCCACAGAGGGTGACTGTGAGTCAGCCTTGACTCTAGGGCAGTGACTTTGGTTTTTGTGTGGAAGTGGTGGTACACAGTCACTGCTAGCCCACTGCTAGTCACTCTGACCCTAGGGAACTCATGGGAATCAATATTCTCACATTTTTCTTCAGTTCTCTTATCTCCAGTTGGTGCCTGGTATAGGTTGGACTTATTCAGAAACAGAAGACCGGAACTCAATTGAGGAGATTTCTAGACTCTGCTGCGTGGGCACAGGGCTGGGTGAAGAAGGCTAGAAGGTGTGCATGGAAGAGCTAGAGAAGACCACTCAGAGTACTTTGAATAATCATAATAGTTCTTTGATACCTTTAGTGGCTTCTTATTATGCTAACTATAGTCTCCACTTGCTTCAGTAACCTTTTAAATTAGTCTCCTGCATGCTTTTCTTGTGTTGTCGATTCCTCTACCACTATTATTCTAAACTCCAGTCCCATGGAAGCACTATAAAGCCTTTCATTTAAATTGATCACATTGTCTCCTTTTTCTCTTTGATCTTTGTACATGTTATTGCTTCTCTTGGTAAAATCCTCCCTCACTAAAAACTTAGCTTTCTTTTTATCTCTTGGTCTCCTTCAACAGTCAGCCTTTTTTGCAAAGCATTAGGATACTCCCCCATCACTTTGTAGTCAGAACATGGTGTCACCATTTGTTGTTCACTTTCTTGACTACTGTGGTTTCCCTCTTGCCTGATGTGCTACCTCACATTAAGTTGGTGCTGATTACAGTTGAGTTAAATAAACGAGTTCAAGACAGTGTCTAAGGGAGCTGTGTGAACAAAACTTTGCAAAAAAACTTTTCAACAGATGTATAGAAATGAAGAGCAGTTTATCCCTAAAACATATGCCTTCCTGATTAATTCCTATATTGTACAGTTGCTAAGTTGTACAATTCAGTGAATAAATCAGAATTTCCAAAAATCAATTACATAAGTGGATCTTGAAAGTCTACATTTATTTTTAGCCCACCTGTGGTACATTGAATTTTTTGGGGGGATAATAAATTTAGTAGTGTGAGAATATATCATAAGTAAAAGTAGGGGCAGAAAAACTATTCCTATCAATAATATGTTGGCTGCCATATGAAAAAAATAAGGTGGAACTTGAACGTTGGAAAAAGAAAACAAACAAACAAACTTTAGGGCTGGAATTAAATTCATCTCCGTAACTGTAAAGAAAAATTCAGTACAGTGCCTTGTAGTTAGAATTCCAGCTATCAAGCAGTAGTAGTTTCACATGTTTGGTTTTAGTGAGGCACGCTGATCTAGCTGATTTTCTGAAGAATTGTCTTTTACACAGATTGTAAATGTTTATAAATTAAATACACTCCCCTTGTACATGTGAGTAAATCTTCACCAGCTTGGTGGAGGGAGGGAGAGAGAGAGAGAGAGAGAGAGAGAGAGAGAGAGAGAGAGCGAGCAAGCGTGCACGCGCACAGGGGTTTTTGATGTCATCAGAGGATACTTTTAGTATATCAGTTATCTGTAGTAGAGTGACACTAGACTACACCAGCTGTGTGATGGAGTTTCAAAGAGTTGTTGGAAAGCTGGACTTAAAAATACTTAAAGAATGTTCCCCAAAGCTTTCTGAAGCCCCCTTATATATGAATTGTAACACGTGGTCCTGAGAAAGCACACCTAGTATGCATACTGCAATAGTTTTCATTTATCAAACATGGAAATTGAGATTTAGAGAGTCTGTCTGTTGAATTTCTTAGCGTGGCACATGACATAGATATAACTCAAACTTAAACAAAAAGACTTGTTAATGAATCCAAGGGTCCTACACAGTCGTGGATGAGTATAGGGATGTAGAAAATGCCATCAAGCTCTTCGTTTTTCTTCTATCTTTGGTTTTGAGGCTTTTCCTTGACTTCTATAGAGGCAGGGATTCACTCCAAGTCTGGGGCAAGTTGGTCACTCACTGCACATCCATATTCTTCAAGCCTAACCCCACTAGCATAAAGGGAAAACATCTTTTAAAAAACAAAACAAGACACATCTCAGGGCAGACGACACTTTGGTCCCCTCAGCTGCTACATCCACCATGACTGATTCCCACACAGCAATCACATAAAGCAGGTGAAAGTTTCCCAGAGGCAACAATCACAGGCAGATGGAAAGTGTGTTGAGAAAATTAATGATGACTATCAACACTTTTGCTGTGTATTAACTTACTTTGCAAGTAAGTTTGAGGAACTCAGCACCCATCACCATCCAATCAGTTCTGTCTCAGAGCAATCTGTTCGGAAAGCGCAGACCTGTGCCTGTGGTTCTCTGAGACTGTACCTGTTTTCTGGATTAGAAAGCCTCTTCTTTCGCCTGTGGTACAGCTGGTGGATTCAAACTGCTGATCTGACGGCTGGCAGCCCAAATCCAGCTCTGCCCACATTTAGTGTCCCACACCTTACGTGGCACTAATGTAGATATTTTCTCCTTCATTCTTTCTGGTGTTACTTTAATAATATTTGTTTTACATTGCAACAACAATAATAAAAGAAACAGTCATTGCAAGAATTCTAAAGCTGTCTTTACTTCTGTTTTTACTGGATGGAGCTTTCCCTGAAGCCTGCTTTCCCAATTTAGAGGCTAAATATTGCCATGCATAGTTCCTGTTCAGTTTTCCCCACAGAACAGATTTTTTTTAAAGCCATGACATATGAATAGCCTATAGGTAATGTTTACATCATGGATTAACACAATTCAAAATCTGAGTACTCCAGATCTTAACTCTCTAAAAATATATATATTTCTAGGTGAAACTTGCAGGTACTTTCTGGAAACCAACGTACATTTTTTTGATTCATGTGCCAGTGTTTTCACAGGATTGATCCTGGTTCTTAGGAGATGTTAGCTAAGGAAAGCCAGTTCCTCTACCGGGCAAGTCCTCACTCATCCTTCTAAAACTTGAGGTTTAGTCGACAGCAGGTAGCATCTGAAGGACTGCATGGTTTTATTGCTGACTTTTCTTTTTATTGACCTACCAAACATGGTGCTTCGGAACATTTCTTCTTCTTCTGTCTTATTTCCTCCAATCTTGGGCACGTCTGTCCACACCCTTGCTGTTTGTATGGAGGTGGAGCAACTGCCCACTTGATCTTTATTCATGGGCTACAAGGGGCAGAAGTCTTTTGTATTTAAAGTGGCAAATGTATTTAGCCCAGAGCCACCAGGCTCTTTACTGAAGAAATGGGAAAGAGGAACAAAGGCACACCGTTAAGCATAAACGCATGCAATCTCCTTATTCTCATCTTTTCTCAAGTTTTTATATGTCTGTATTGCTCTTTTGTAGCTAGTGCTACCTTCACAAACCAAGTTTCGGTAATGGAATGGAAATAGATGTGCTGTCTCAAGGGAAAATAGGAAACAGTGGGTATGTGCATGCATTGCACTTCCTTTCATTCACCTAATGCTTCTACTTTGCTTCCAAATTTACTATTTACTGGGCTCAACTTCCTGGTCGGAAATGCTAGATTTATGAAAGTTAAATAGTTTTTCATTTTTTAAAATCTACAGTGGAGAATGAGGTTCTTGCATGGTAGCCTGCACTCAAAACTCAGGCCATCTTTTAATAAAAATTTGTCTTTGATTCACTGAATTATGGTAGGCAGTGTTGAGACAGGAAGAAACTCTTATAGGGGTGTTACTCTTAAGACTGCTTATGGAAAAATAGATAGAACATTAATAACATGTATTGTTTACCAATTATTTTATGTGTGTGTGCATATATCATTGATTATGTTGGACAGAATCTACAGTAGACAAAAATATCTATGTTAACTCCCACAAAGCAGTACCTCTCTGTCTATAATATATAGACAAGCAGCCAGTCCCTTAGGATAAACAGGTTAGTAGACAGCAATTTCATTTCCTCTTTTAGCATTACACGTCTTTGACCCCTTGAAGGTAGGCATGACTATGCATGTAGGTGTTTGGTTGCCTCTGACTTGAAACTTTTGTGAACCAGGATGCAATTTACCTTATTTCCTTGCTGTGCAGATGTGAAGGTAGGAGTTAGATATCTGGCTAGCCTGGTTCTTGATTGGCCCTGTAGTGAGAAACAAGCATTCATTTGAACCCCAAAGATTGAGGAGTTGGTGTGGATCATTGGGCTTTCCAGCCTACCTTGACAGAGGCAGCTCTTTTGACAAAGCAGGTGTTTTCATTTCAGTTAGGTTGGTTTGTTTGCTTAACATAACACTAAATGTACTTTTACTTGCTCAGCGAGTCTGTTAAGGTAAACAAGGTGAAGTCCTCTTTTTCTCCCCATTGTACTAAAAATGTGTTTGTAAAACACTCCATTCCAGAGTGTGTGCTTTGGCATAAATGTTAAACACATGAGAGTAAGAACATTTCCTAATTAGTCCAGTTAACACCCAATGTCCAGTCCATCTTTGCATGAATTTGTTTCTTTTGTGGGGAATAATGGTTGGCATTTTTATGGTAAGAAGAAGCTCAAAATGTATCATTCTGGAGACCACATGGGGAAAAATATTAACTGTAGGACTTAAGAAAAAAATATTTGTGTACCATTTTAATGTCATTATTTTATATTTTTGACTTCAACAAGGGGGCTTCAAAAAGTTGTGGGAAAGTGGAATTTAAAGATAATGAGGGTTTCTCTTTCCATGAATTTTTTGAAGACCCCTCGTATAAAGACTCCTTTTTCTCCCAGCCTGCTACAGGGAAGGGCAGTTTTCTCACTAGAAAGAGTAGAACAATTATTATTAATGAGGACTCAAATTCCAAGATAGTTGAAGAGATTGAAAAAGGGCACCTGGACATTTTAAATGAGTTCAGGTTCCCGAGTCCAGACAAATTGTGCTTCATTAAAAAGGTCTGGCCAGATTTCCACACCATTAAGAAAAAGAAAGCAGACACTGTAATAGTACCCCTTTCTTTCTCTCTCTCTTTTTTCTGCCAATGGGAATGCTGCTAGAAAGGAGAACCCTCCCCCCTCCCCTCCAACTAATGGATTGTATTTCCAGGCTGTCTGAGAAATTCCTGTCTACATTGCCCTCCCACTGAAGGCTCAGTTGCCCTCGGGCTGATTCCCCCCGACTTTGCACTCTTCAGTAGATATACTCTATAGAAACACCTCGCTCCGTAAAGGCTACCCACTGTGTCCTACTTCTTTGTGCAGGAAATGGGGAAAGATAAATAAATAAAACTGGTCTTGAAGGCCTGCAGACATTCATTCCACAGGGATTGGGTCGAACATATGTATCTTAAAGCAGAGCAACAATTTTTGACCAAGCCTTTAACTCATCAATATGCACGCATATCTATTCTGTGCGATGAAGCAAAAACTCAGAACATAGTTTCCAGAATTTCCCAGGATTTTTTTCTTCACTCTGCATGGAACCCTGGTGGTATAGTGGTTGCCCATTAGGCTGTTGTCAGCATGGTCAGCAGTTCAAAAATAGAAACAGCCCCATGGCAGAAAGACTGGACTTTTAACTCCTGTAAACAGTTACAGTCTTGGAAACCCATAAGGGGTTTGCTAAGAGTCAGCATCGATTTAATGAAAGGGAGTTTTTTATATAAATATAACCAATTAATAAACATATACGTCAATCATGAATCCACAAAAGACATCGATTTTTTTCCCTGTGAATTCCTTTCCTTGCAAGGTCTAGGTCTTTTGGTGAGAATATTCCACTTACTCAAAACTCGCTGTCATCGAGCCAGTGTCTGTTCCCCAGTGACCATCTAGGACAGTGTAGAATGGCCCCTATGGGTTTCAGAGACTAAGTCTTTATGAGGAGAAAAAGCCCACTTTTTCTCCCATTATGGGAGAATAGTCAATATAATAATAGACAAAGCCACCTTGAATTCCTAGAGTCACAAGACGTTTTCCTGTTTTACTTTGCAATAATATGGAACTGATATCTTCTACATCTATATAATCCTCTTGCATCGGAATAAATGCAGGTTATCCAGATGTTTGCTCTCCTACGTGTTTTATACATCTGATGACAGGAATAGGTAGCTCTTAAAGTTGAATGCTCGCTTTCTTAATAGTACTTAATATGTTCCCAAAAGATGGCAAGTCCTAGGAGGATTTATTTCTTATAGAGCGAGTGTCTTCTACAAGAAGTTGAGTGAATATAAGGAAAAAAACCATCTGGCCTCATCTATCTTCAGGAGTAACTTGATCATGCTAGATGGCAACCTTTGTTTGAAATCAAAGTATGACTTTATGTAAATACAAACTCAGAGTGAGTTAATAGATACCTCTTAGGATTTTTTACTTACAGAGAAATAGGTCTTTTGATCACATCAGAATGAATAGTTTCTTCTTCATTTTGGCACTTTCATAGAATGAGCTCCCAGGCAGGTTGTTTGCGAAACTCAATTGGGAAAATCGAAAGTGAGGAAGCCTAGAAAGTCCTAGAGACAATGTAATTTCATAAAGAATCTTGGGTCGGTCATTATACATTTTAATACTCCATTGTGTCTCTAAGAACACTTGGCCTACATTTCATATCCACAAATATTGGCTGATTGAAACCAGTTCTCTTTGCTTTCTGCCCTGACCAATCATGCCTCTGTTCCTCTAGCATGTAGTGCAAGAAACAGGACTCAAAAGGGGGACTAAGGGTATGGGGTAGAATGGAAAGATTTAGAAAACTTGGCTAATACTTCAACGGGTGGCAAGACATTCAAGGAGACTATACAACTAATTGCCAGAAGAATTTAACATAAATTTTGATGGACATATTTTAGTTGTATCACAATGACTTGAATAAATCCCCATAGGAAATCTTTTACTAAGTTTTACGATAAATATTTATGGATTTTTTTTTTTGCCCGTGACACCAATTAATAATAGGGTCACACACACCACAAACATCTCTTGGCTTGCAGAAGACCTCTGGACAAATCTATAGAATCATAATCTGCCTGCTTCCTGCTTTAAAAAAAAAAGATTGTCCTCTTTTTTTAGCCTCAGACTTAGAATTTATTCTCTTTAGCTATTATTTATTAGCATTCTAGGCAAAATCCTCTTAAGACAAGAATTACTTAAAGTTTGCCTCATGACTCTTTGATGTTGCAAAATGGCATAATGTTGTAGAGATTGCCTCCTGATTAATGTTGCAGAGATTGCCTCCTGATGGATTAAAGTGCATACATGGATTAAAGTGCATATTGAAAAAAAGGGCCCCTCTCTGCTTTATCAGAGTCCTAGTTATTGGGAATCTGGGTGACCAGTAAAATGAATAAATGCTAAAAATGAAGTAGATTTTAGCAATTGCTGCTTTTTTTTTTTATCCTTTAAAGAGATTAGGCAAAATTCACATCTGACATGGAAACATTCGTTAAATTTGTACTTTTTTCTCCCCATGAAAGACAACAAGTGAACTTTAATAATGAGTCTTACAAACGTTCTTTGATAGTGCACATTTGGTTTAAAAAAATCAAAGCAGACCAGTTGCTGTTGGTTTGCTTTCAACTGCTGGTGACACCACGGGTTTCCTAGTCGATCTGTAGAGTTTTAACAACTGTCGACCTTCAGGCCAGATGGGCAATTCTTTCTTTCAAGGGACTTGAGTTCCTAGTAGAAAGATGATGAGGTGTTCTACTCTTGTAAAGAGTTATGGTCTTGGAGACTCACAGGGCCACTATGAGTGGAGATCGACTTGAGGACAACCCACTTTTGGTTTTGCATGATGATATCCCAACTCAAGCCAGTAGATTGAAAATGGGATTGGGGGGGGGGGTGTTGTGTTTGTGGTGAGTGGATTCAGATTACCAAGCTTGTAAAAGGGGAATAACAGGTTGTCAGTAACCCCTGGGGAGGAGGAATAGGAATAGGCTCCTCTGTGTACAGGTGAGTTTTCTTCCACTTGCCTAGAAAACAGATTTATAGCAAACCTCAAGGTTTCCTCCCATGTCTTATCAACTGAAAGCAACTGGGATTTGTTTCCCTGAACGTAAGGATTGTTTATCCAGAAGAAGATCGATGATTGGTCCTCCCTGTGGGCCCCATCCCTATCACTCAACCACCCCATATTAATAACCATAGAGGAGGCACCTGCAAAAATATGATGGCTGCCATGCAAACCCAAAAGGGACAGGATGCTTTTTTTTTTTTTTTTCAGAAGAAGGGAAAAGGAAGCTATACACACAGTATCATGCATTTGGAATCCTAGTGTTTCATTGTCGTTCGTTCCTCTGTGTGCACTCAGTTGGTGGGTCTTTATAATGTACTTATCAGCTAGCAGTCATTGGGAATTGGTTGTTCTTGGGTGCCTTCAAGTAGTCTCTGACTCAAACTCTGGGACAGAGCACAACTGTGCACCAGAGGTTCCTAGACTGTAATCTTTATGATAGAGGATTACTGGGTCTTTTCCCCTGCAGAGTGATTGAGGAGTTCAAAACTCCAATCCTCCCATTACTGGGCGATACCTGGGTTTTTCTTGGAGTTATGCTGGGAAGCAGGGCGCTGGCATCGAGAGCCACAGTACACACCACAGCTGTCGTAGAGTGAATTAGAATTTATCACTGGAAATAGAATGGGCCGGGGCCCAGGCACCTTTTCTACGCAGGTAGGTTGGAACTTTGAAAGAAGGAAGGTGGAAGAAGTTATATCCCTCAGCACTCTTTCTTTGCTTCTAGTTGTTTCTAAGGAAATATATTTGCTTGCTTCCTCTTCCTCCCCATGGTAGTAAAACAGAGACTAATGTTCTCCAGAGCAGGTGAAAACCTTCCAGAAGGGTTTTTCCTGTGTTTCATTTTGGTGTGTGTTTGTGTGCTTGGTAATATTTGTTAAATCAATGAATTACTGAGGTGGTGATACTGTTGTCTATCTGTACCACAGTCAGAAGAAAATACGCAATTAAATGTGACAAAGCAAGCCTGATTGTCATTGTCATTCTTCAGCACATAAGTGGTCAGAATCAAATAATTCCAGACAACAAGGCATTTTATACAGTTATTAGAAGATGCATTTCAGAACTAATTTCTTCTGGCAGATAGATCTGGATGCTCTGCCGCTTAAGACTTGTCTGTGAGAAGAACACGGAAAGTTTTCCTCACTGATTGAATGATGAGTCATCGTTAGAAAAAAATTCGATTCTGTATCTTTATTTTTTCTTACTCTGCTTTACAGCATAAGGCTTAGAACTTGTTCCAGCTGTTATTGTTTGGGTATTTGTTTTTGTTTGGGTTTGGAACAGAGTTTTAAGTCAGTTATCAAAAATTATATGATGTCAATAACATGCATAAATTATATAAACTGTGAGTTATATGCCATAGCATGGCTTCTCACTCATAGTTACCCCATAGGAAAGAGTAGAACATTCAATAGAGTTTCCTCGGTGGCACTATTTGCAGGAATTTTTGCACTGTTGGGTATATACACTTAGACTACTTGTTGCAAGATCGGTGGTTCAATCCACCAATCTCTCACAAAAAAAAAAAATGTTGATCCTATCTGCTCCTGTTTTTGAGGATGTGTAGCCTTAAAAAAAAAAACAAAACCCTATGTAGAACCACTCTGTATCAGAATCCACATTGATGGCATTGGATTTGGGCTTTAGCTGGATTCTCCTACAGAGCCCCTGGTGGCTTTGAACAGCCAATTTTGTCTGAACTAGCAGAAGAATCTTAACATTGTGACCCCAGGGTTCTTGTATACAATGTGTAACATGTGTTCTACAAATAGGCAATGTTAGAGTTGTTAAAGCAAATTGTGCTTCTAAAGACACGAATGTAAAACAAGGACTAAATTTTCTACTTCAGCTTTGTTTCTGTATCATTCTTTTGGGTATAACAATTTTTAACTGTCTGAATAATTTTATACAGTATCAGTGTGTGTGTGTTGGGGGAGGCGCTGATATGTGTTTAGTTCAGCCGCACCCTTTCTGGATTGTGTATTAAGTATTTGTGTGTACATGAATTGTTTCATTTGAAAAAAAAATTTCCTGTTTTCAGCAAATGGGACTCATTTATTCTGTACGTTTAAAGACCAACCCTGGGTAAGATAGCTGGCTGCCATTCCAGGGGAAGAAGATGAAATTTTCTACTCCAATGACGAGGTACAGTTAAAAAGAACAAAAGAGTTACCGTCGTGGAACCCAAAGGAGGCAGTTCGTCTGTGGCCTGTAGGGGCTGTAGGAGGCGAACTGACTTGAGGGCAGTGAGGTGATGCTTGCTGGTGCATTTGTGCTGTCATCCCTGCAGTTGTGAGTTCAACACAAGGTTGCAACCCCACTAGGGCTCCTGTACACGGAGACAGGGAAGGGTAGCCAGCCTTTGCGTTTGAATGCTGGATCTTCTTCCTTCTTGAGAACAACTTGAGATAAATTTCAGTTTTCTCAGCCATTAAAAACAAAACAAGACAAAACAAAATAGCGACACATTTTGGATAAATTTTGTGGACAAAATGTATTACTTAACTCAAGTTCTTAGGACCATTTTGCAAAATGGTTTCTAGCACTGTTCAATGTTTAGGTAATAGTTTTTATGCCTGTAAGTCCTTTGTATGGATTCCTGACAAGGTAGAAATTTAGGCTCTTAATGACCATATTTTAACCCAAATATCCGACACACTGTAGTTTATTTTGCAAATGTAGCAATTGCCGGGTGCATTACTCTCCTGTGAGCACCATGCACATTATATGTGTTTGCATGATATTTATGTGAAAAATACAGTAATTGCTGCTTCAGAATGTTATCCTCAGGTGTATGCCGGCTTTGACTCTTGATAGAGTGGCTGGACAAGGATTTAAGTCTCCTGTTTCGAGGGGTGGAGGGCAAGGGGAGCTGCACAATAAAAATCTCAGTTTTCATGGTAGAATGGTCAATAACCTTGCATCTGCAAGTCTGGTTTTTGGAATTGTGATATGAGTTGGGATCATCAGCAATGAATAATGTTATTAGCACTTAATATAAATAGATTCCAAGTCAGTGTTCAGGGTGTCTAATCTTGGTTGATTATGGTAGACCTTGGGAAGATTATCTACTTGAATTATTCACCTATAGTTCTGTTATATTTTCCATGTGATGTTTAGTCTTTGGTGATAAGTCAAATATATCTTTTTTTTTTTGGGGGGGGGCATCACTGCCTCTGGTGGTCGTGGGCACTACCCAGTGCCGCTCCTGAGAGCTGCCGCTGGATTTGAACCGCCAAGCTGGTGGGCTGCAGTCCCGCACTCAACCACTTATGCCACCGGGGCTCAGCCCTGACAAATATGTCTTATCTCTATTCATGTTTGTTAATGTTTCACTGAGCTTATTTTCCACAACCCCTCTGTTTAAGTTTGCTGATGAGAGAATTCTCTTCAGAGGCGGAAATCAGAAATCTTTTATTTTCTTTGAGGAACTCCCCAAAGCAGACTCATTGTCATTGAGTGGATGCGAATTCATAGCAACCCTAGAGGACATGGCAGAACTCCCCTTGTGAGTTTCTGAGACGGTAATTCTTTACAGAAGTAAAAAGTCCTCTTTTCCTCCCCGTGTTCATCGAGGAAGCTTGGCCTCCCTGATTTAACTGCTGTTAAATTAAGGCAGTGTTCTAGGTCGGAGTTGCAGCAAGTTTATCATCGGGCAAGATTTCTTATTATTGGAAGATTCCACTTGCATGTATCTCTTTTAAACTAACCCAGATTAAAAAAAAAGCATAATAAGGAAAGTGATCCAGAGCAGCTGTGTGGCTTCCCTGCTGTAAACAATGATGGAAAAAGAGCTTGATGACAACACACAGCGAGAGAACATGCCTCTAGGAGGAAGAAGGGTCACCGGTCACCTCTGCTGATCCCCTTCGACAGGTGGACACTTGTCCAGGGTGCTGAGTCTGACATCGTGCCTCTTTATGTGTTCAGCTGAATGAACTCTTCCGGGCCTTCGTTGTCTCATGGGTGATTTTGGAAGATGAGTGCAATAAGAGTCCCCACATGATACAAAGAGTGGTAATTCTTACAACTGGAAGAGTTCATTTGAAGACTGGATTACCTCTTGATGCTGAGTAACTGCGCTGAAAAGAGTTGCCGTGTTTGTCAATTTGTTTTAATGGCAAAAGGAAAAAGGAAATCACGACTCTTGAGTTTCATCTCCACACCCAGCCACATTCCAGAGTGGATTCTTAAACAGATGTCCGTGAGCATTTAGAATTGGAAGTTGGGATCCCTGGAAAGTGGGATAGCTTCTCTAAGTTAATCCATGCCAAACACCATTCGTTTGTTTTGATAGGATTACGAGACTTCTCTATCAGGAGAATGCTTTGGTCGGAGCTACATTGCAGCCTGTCATCTGACATAAGTCTATTATGAAAGTCATTTAGACCTGATGGACAATTATGAACTGGGCAATACGATAATGAAATGAATTTGTAGCCAGCTGAATATCAATCGCAACAGTATATTGATTGGCCAGTCACTATCTGTCTGCAAGGCGATCCCGCTGAGACCCCAGGGCTTTGCAGCATTGTCTCGTTCAGCTCTGTCACGGATGCCTCAGAGGAGAAGAACATATCAGAGTCATGCTTGTCCCATGCGTGGATGACACACAGCAAGCAGAGGAACCGGGCAGCTGCACAATGAAGAAAGAGGGAGAAAACTTTGAGTGTGAACAAATAACCTGCAGCTAAAAAGATGAAGTTTGAACGAAATAAGTGTTTTTTTTTTTTTGGTTTGTTTTTATATTTGCAATACCGCAAAATGTAGCTGTTTCGGTGGATACTTTGATATTTGAGATCTCGAAGGTTTCAGAGGCTGCAAAAAGGGGATTGAAAGAAACACTATTACTTTATTCAAAGATACATTATGTCCAGCAGGTTTCAGAAATACAACAAGGAGTACTGATGTGGTTTCTGAAGTAGCTGTTGAAAGACCTGGAGATTTCAGTTGACCCCATGAGTTTGCTGACAAAAGTCTACGAACCTGTAGCCACCTCATTGTAACTGACTCTGAACCGCCCTGTATATGCACAGAAATGTTCCTCAGTCTTGTTGCCAAGATTAGTTTGGATGGAAGCAGGCTGCTGTGTCTTCATCTGGTGGAGGTGCCAGTGGGTGTGGCCCACTGATCTTTGGGTTAGCAGTGGAGTGCTTTAACGACTACACTACCAAGACTCCTGGAATGTCACATGGGCTTGTGTTCATGACCTGATTTAAAAACCACTGCTCCTGAGACGAGTTCACTTCACAGTCAGAGCAGGTGTCACAGAGGAGAACTGCACGGAAGGTTTTCAATGGCTGTGTTCTTTTCAAAGGAGACCGCCTGTTCTTTCTTCTGAGGTGCCTCTAGAGACAGACCACCAAACTTCCATTAGTAGTCAAGCACTCACACCATCTTTTATACCCCACCATGGACTCCTTCACATAATCTTTTGTACCACTGATGCCATTCTAGGAGATAGAAAAGGGGAGGTGTTATGGCTTGCCTGTGGTGTTGGGCCAAATTCCATTTACGATGTTGATGTTCTTTATTCTGATGACTGTAATTCTCGAGGACATATTTTGAGGAGATCCTTAGCAAGAGCATGAATGCTCCAAGAAGGGACTTGGGGATAAGAGAATGTCTTGAAATTATTTTGTGTGACAATTGCTGGGAAAACAAAACAGAACATCCAAATCCTGAGGCTCTATTAACCTCAAAACAAAGGGAAACTTGGCCTCTAATAGTATTCTCAATTTCATAAAGTTATCTTAAGTTTAAGCCTGTGTGTTCGGGAAGTGCCTGTGATTCATCGTAAATAATTGCTGTCACATTCCAAGGTAAAAACAAGGGCTGGGTGGTAGAAACGATCGGAAGGCAGGATTTTCCGTTGATGCCAGAAACACACTTTCTAATAATTACCAGGCTTCAGAGCACAATAGACTGCTTGCCTATTTGCTACCACGGCAGAAGAAATTCTTTGCTTTTCATTAAAGAGGCGTTTTATTTTTTACAAGTTTCATCTATATCATCATTTAAGTAATTGCTACTCTCTCTTGGTTTCATTTTTAGAACATTGTGTACATTTGGTCTGTTTCTGACACCCTGTTTTCTTTCCATGTAAAAGGAGTAAAACTTTTAAAATGGGATGTTGGTATTAAGTGTTTGAAAGATCAGAAACCAATTGAGGTGTAGAAAATTTGCCAAGGAAATTTGAATTCCTCTTTTGGTTGCATAGATTTCCATCCGTAAGTACAGGTGAGGACCGTTCTGCAGCTCTTTTTGAGAATGTTCCAGGACTCGTGAATTAATGTCTCTCCTCTCAGCCTCTCAGTGCTCAGGTTTTATGACCGAGCAACTGAAATCATTTTACTGTAAGACAGAGATTTCTTTTGATGGATATTCTATGATTTTATATGTCATTGTTGCTTGAAAGTTTTCATTTAAGTCTATAGTGTTGGAAATAACTTGTAACTGCTAAACATTCTGTTTTTATACTTGATTTATAACACAAGTGTATCAGGATCATTTGTCTTCGTCTTCCATGATCAGAGCAGGGTTTAGAAGTAAATCGTATTGTTTAATCTCCTTTGTTGAAAAGGAGAACACAATTGTTAGATGATGAAACAAGACACCGTGTAATGCCAGTTTACCTGGGAGACCATGGTGGATACTTTTGGCAGTGGTCAGGGCATGAGGCTTGCGACTACCAAGGTACCTGGATCTGCACAGGAAACGCTGGTGTATTCACTCAGGGAACTGGTGTATTCACTCAGGTAAGAGAGAATGTGTGTAATCTCAAATATTTCTCTGTAGCTCTCTCCTGTGTGGTCACAAGATTCTTGTCTTCTTAGGCTGTGCTCAAAGGTGCCTTAAATATTAAAAAAAAATTCTAGCCAATGGTGTTAGCTAGTGTTTATTAACTCACTTTCCTGTTGGCAGTCATTTGACACATTAGGGTAAGTGCTTTACCTCCATTATCTCATTTACTCTTCACAGCCCTTGTCTGAATAAGAAGGACCAAAATTAAAAGCTAGAGATGTAAAATATCTACACTCAGAAGGCTGTTAAAAACAACATCAAAAAGGAGGAGGGAGGCCAACAGAGATTCCTGCTTTATCTGACTCCAGTGTCTGCAACTTTCACTACTACCTTATGAAAGAGCACCAAGCCATAGACCCTGTGTTCTATGACATAGAGCAAGTTAAAACATCTCTCCCAAATGGACGAGGCCTGAATGTGTTGACACCTGCTTTTGTGGTGCAATAAACTGGGGATACGAACCTGAACAAAAAGACCAAGGACATTCATCTCAGGATACCTGCAATGTAACAAGAAGAATATCATTAAACAGGCAAAGCTAATTAATGAGAATTGTGACAGATGGTACAAGAGACAGGGCAATTTAAAGTATTATCTGAGAGAGAGTTCAGGGGAAATATTGACTTGTCTTTAAATGTGAAGCTGCCGTGTAGGGTTTATATGGTAGATAATTGTGTTTGGTAAAACCCATGTGCTCATGGGTGAGGAGCAGTTTAACTTAATAGACAGAGCAAACCTCAGTGGCAAACGGGCCTGTTCTGTCACTTTGTAGCTCTGAGACCTCAGGGCTAGGCTTGTTTGAGAGGCAGCTTTCTTCTTTGTGAAGGAGGTTGGAGTCTCAGGGCTTTTACAGTGATCGTTTTGTTGAGTATTAAGCCACATATTCATGGTACGACAACAACATATAATTTCCCCATAAAATGCATTCAAGTCGAATGGAAAGTTTAAGTATCATCTTTAAATCCTCAACTAGTGGCCACATATGCTAGGCATGGGAAACCATCTTATTGAACTGTGGAGATGGGGCCAACTCTTTCTATGTGATCTTTTCCTCATCTGAATGCCATCAGAGATCCAATACGTGATTCACCAAAGGACACTGACATTTTGAGATTTCTCAAGAATAGTTGCAATGGGGCATTTAAATCCAGTGTGTGTGTGTGTGTGTGTGTGTGTGTTTTGATTGTGATGATGATATATGCAAAACACAGAGAGAGCACAAACTGAGTTTTTAAGGTCGTTATTCTTCAATGAATACTCCCCACAAGGTGGACTGACACAACGATCCCCCCCAGTGGGCTCAAACAGAGGAATGCGTGTGCGGTGGGCGCAGGACTGGGCAGTGTGTTTTCCTGTTGTCCGTCAGGTTGTTACGGTGTGGAACCTGCTTCCAGGGCACCTAACAATAGCAACAATTCTGACGATATTGAAACAGTGTTATCCTTCATGTAATCATGTGATCATGTGTACATATCTTGCGAGTCCCCTTAC
The DNA here is from genome assembly GCA_004026705.1 of Nesogale talazaci. Taxonomy (NCBI): domain Eukaryota; kingdom Metazoa; phylum Chordata; class Mammalia; order Afrosoricida; family Tenrecidae; genus Nesogale; species Nesogale talazaci. The sequence continues at coordinate 171,841 of PVJH01001285.1, read as the reverse complement.
TCGCTTTTTCACCATGTTTCAGTTGCTTCACCTCTGCACTTCTCAGCGTAGGGCAAATCCACCCCCTCTAGGCATCCCCACGATTCTTGGTGGCACTGGTTAAGTGCTCAGCAAAAGGATGGTGACTCACAGATCTGGCCATGTCTTCTCGTACAGCTTGCCACCCAGGAAACCCAAAGGAACAGGTCTACTCTGTCGCAGTGGATCACGAGAAGTCAAAATGGACCCGCCGGCATAGAACAACAGCTGCGCATGCCACCGAAATGTTGTCGGGATGAAACGAAACATTCCATGCTGTATGAAATCAGCACAGAAACCGACCATGACCATCGAGTCCACTGTAGCTTATACAGACCTCACCAGGCAGAACAGAAGAACGCTATCCAGTTGCAAGGCTAGAATGCTCACAGAAGCAGCCTGCCACATCTTACTTGCACAGAGCAGTTGGTAGGTTTGCTTTGCCAAGCTCTAGGGTAGCAGCTGGTCACTTAACCTCTGCACCACCAGCGTTCCTTTGCTGTGCGGAACTCAAAGACTTACAGCCATTGGGTCAAAACTGACTCATCACAATCCAGTAGGACAGGGAAGAACTGCCCCTGGGGTTTCTAAGCTGATACTGGTGGGACTAGAAAGCCAGCCTTAGGACATCTTCATTGTGGAGTGGTCTAAAATTGTGTGTGTACATCTGTATCAGGCACTCCTATACATATATATATTATAACTCTCAAGTTATTACTAAGGCATGTGCCCTTGGAAAATCTAAACAATTTCTCAACTACTCATAGGGATTAAGAGAAGACGCAGGAGAAGCTGATATCAGGGGCTCAAGTAGAAAGAACATGCTTTGAAAATGATGATGCCAACATAGTACAAATGTGCTGGACACCATGAATGAACGTATGGATTGTGATAAGAAATGTAAGAATCCCCAATAAAAAAATTAAAAAATAAGACAGCGCAAACTGGGGAGAGCTGACTAACAATGAGACACAGAGCTAAAAGAAGGGGACTCTGCCTCAGTCGATACATTGAAGTCCCACATTGTGCTCAGTGTCTCCTGCCTTTAAGTGGACAAAACAGAGATGGAGGAATAGACACTGGCCTTCTTCCTATTTTGTGGTAGTTGCATTTTTGAAGATAGACTTATTTGTAGGAAAATTGGATTTATTTGTTTGACCATTTTTAAATGGTGGAGAGCTTTTAAAAGTCTGTGGGGAGAGAGAGAGAGAGAGAGAGCAGAGAGAGAGAAAAGGGTAGAAAGAGAATGACTTGATCAATATTAGGAAAACATTCATAGCCTTGCTGGTCATTTAGGATTCCATAAATGTAGACATGTAGCAATGAAATTAACCCTAAAATTTGCAGACCTTTAATTTTGCAAGCAAATTTTTAAGACCACTCAGAAAATTTTCCATGGGGTCCGAAGGATCTGCATTTTAACTTTTCCATGACCATTTGTCTTCTGTGTTTACTGCAGGGATTTTTATAATGACTCTTCTCTTTGAAAGGAGTCATGAAAACTGTGAGTTAGTGTTAAAGGGTTGAGCTGTCATACTCCTGGGCAGGAAAAGTACTTAAAGACAAATTCCAAAACAGCAAAGGTTTTCTTAACATGATTCTATTTACCAGGTACTACGGAGTTGATTTTTGACTTGCTGACCTCCGTGTGACAAAGTTGACCTGCCTCGTAAAGTTTTCTTGGCTGTCATCTTTACAGAGACAGATTGCTAGGCCTTTGCCCCACAGAACTGCTGGATGAGTTGAAGGACCAACTCTTTGTTTAGCGGCTAAGTGCCACCAAGTCTCCTTTGCATGACTAACCCTGCCATGAAATCAATTTTTATTCATGATGACCTGGTCGGGCAGAGTCCTTTAGTGCCATCTTGTCAACGTGAACCCATCATGACCTTGTGGGATAGGGTAGAACTACCCAATACGATTCACAAGGCTGTAATATTTTCAGAAATGGATTGCCACATATTTCCTCCAAGAAGTATGCCTAGTACCTATCAAATATTTGGCGATCTGGTTAGTTATCTCTCTCCCTTTATCTGTCTTGCTGCACTTTACTATCGATCTCTTTTTCTTTCCCTCTCTCCTTCCCTCCTTCCATTCCTTCCTACTGAGACAGTTAAAATGTTACACCAGGCTTTTCCTTTGACAGGACTGTCTAATCTTAATGTTGCGAATCTTTGAGATAAAATCTGAGATAGTCACATAAGTTAGTGTAAAGAAGAAGGTAAACCAGGTGATGTATTTGCCAATTTTATGCATCTGTTCACATCATCTGAAAAATAGATGAGCATCTATTTTCAGACAGTATCCCTTGCTAGGAAAGTAGCAGATTGCAGGCATGTTTTTTTGGAGCCAGAGAGAACCCCCTTTTGGGAGAGCACAGTTGCATTTGACACCCACGAGCCGCAGCACACAAGAGGAAACTGTGAGACTTAGGGGTGAAGCAGAATCATGAGACATGAAAGACCCAGCTCTAAGAGAGTGCAGTCAAAAGAAATCATCCACAGAGCTTCAACTCAGGAGAACCATTTTCTTTAAAAAGAAAGGGAAGGCATTATGTGTAGACTGCACACCTTTGACAGACTCCAATTGGTGTGAAAGACACAGTGATATCTGGCCAGTGCTTTCTAATTCCGGTCTTCCTCAGGCACTGCTGGCTTTAAGAGCCCCAGCTGTGCATATTCTTTTGGAAACTCTACATTTTTAAAGTTCTAATTTGGAAGATAAATTCAACAGCACCTCAATCTTCTAGCAAGATACATTGAAAAAAGGGGTTAAAGGGATCAAGTTTTAGCCAAAGAAAATAATGTAGGAAAGAGAAATAAAACTTAAGAGTTCATGAGGAGACACAATTTTGACTATGATTTGTAAAAATATAATTATGTACCTCGACCTAAAAGAATTCAATTAGCTGTTCATATAGATAATAGTTATTCCACGTCAATGGCTTTCACATGTAGTAACAATAACTGTTATGTGAAGAAATGTATTCAGAGTTGCAACTAAAAATATGAAGTGCTTAATAAAAAGCTTATTATAGCCCATAAAGGAAAACTTAAACAAGTGGAACAATGAGTATGCATTCTTTCAAAATGTAATTAGATTTTTCATTCAATTTCAATCTAAATCTCATCTGGAAAAATAAAGACATGAATAATTAAAAATTTAGAAAGGACTAATGGAAGGAATGTTCTCTTCCAATATTGAATGACGAAGGGTTTTAAAAAGTTCATGGAAAAGCTCTGTTACCTCATCATTCATTTTTTTTCCCATCCATGAGTTTTTTTTCAGCCTTCCCTCATGTATTGCATTAGTTCAGAAAATAAAACCAGGATGCTTCTATAGCAATTAGCTGAAGGTTTGGTGGAACGTAGACCCCAGAAGAGTCTCAGGACAGTAGTTTTCTTTTCTTTTTTTCTCCAGAGATCCTGCAGATTCCCCTCAGTATCTACAGTCACTGTAAGCTGAGGAGCCCTGATGGCATCCTTTGCATTCTGTTTGAATCCACCAGCTTCTCTGTAGTAGAAAGAGGAGGCTTTCTGCAACTGTGACGATTTCTAGCTTTGGAAACCCATTGAGGCAAATTTTCTCAGTCTCTTCCAGAGTCACTATGGCTTGGAATCCACTCACTGGCAAGTTAGTATAGAAGACACTGAGCTCTCTTCACCTCAACAAGACCAGCGATGGTGTTGCACATTTCAAGTGTCGAATCTCTACAATTCTGTATCGGATTCCCCTTCAATATGTTTATAACTTGAATATTCTTGTACAAGTAACATTTTGCCGAGTGTCATCCAACACTTGTTGCAGCAGGACTTTCACAGGCAGTTGCTAGAGGTCCAGGCTGGATTCAGAAGAGGATGTAGAATAAGGACTCATGTTGCTGATATAAAGTGGATTCTGGTGAACAACAGCCTCGAGTTGACTATGTCAAGGCATCCAACTGGGTGGATCACAAACTATCGATCGTCACGAGAAGAATGGACATTCCAGAATACTTCCTTGTGCTCATGTGGAAATTGCCCATGGATCAAGAGGCAGCTGTGAGAAAAGAACAAGGGAATAGTTCAAGATTTAAAATTGAGAGGTGTGCACATTTTTGTGCTGAGAAAAATCATCAGAGAACCCGGGTTATATGAAGAAGAATTTAGCATCAGGTTTAGAGGAAGTCTTATTAACGACTCATGATATGCACATGACACATGCTTGCTTGCTGAAAGTGAGGGAGATGTGAAGCACTTGCTGCTGAAGATCAAGGATTGCTGCCTTTAGCATGAATTGCAGCTCAATGTGCAGAAAACCAAAGTCCTCACAACTGGACCATCGGCGACATCATGACAGATGGAGAAAACATTGAGGTTGTCAAGGATTTCATCCTGCTTGGATTCGCGATTAATGCAGGCAAGTAGGAGGAGCAGTCACCTGATCAAGTGTGCACTACACACAGCAAAATAGCTGTCCAGGACCTCTGTCAAGAATTGAAAAGCAAGGCAGTGACTTTGAGGAGGAAGGTGTGCCTAGCCCAAACTAGGGAGTTTTGAATCTCCTCATTTGCACATGAAAGTTAGACATTGAATAAGGAAGACTGAAGAGTTGCTGAGGCTTTTGAATGATGGTGTTGGCAAAGAGTATTGAAAGTACCATGGACTGCCAAAAGAACCAACGCATTTTGACATGGAAGAAGTACGGCTGGGATGCTTTTTAGCAACAAAAATGGTATGATTTTGTCTCATGTACTTTAGCTATGTTTTCAAGATAGACCACTCCCTAGAGAAGGACATCCTGTTTACTAAACAGATGCAATGAAAGAGAGGAAGGCCCTCGACAAGATGGGTGGAACCCATGGCTACAGCAGTGGTGCTCAGGGCGCTGGACTGGGCAGGGGTCATTGCATTGTGCCCAGGGTAGCTCTGAGTCGACCCTTCATGACCACAAATCAGCCATGTTAACAAGCTTGGGGTGTGAGAATGCTTATCTGTCAGAGCATGCCTTCTGCCTCCCATTAGTGTGCAGAAAGACTTGGCTTCATAATTGAAGGTGGGAGCTAACATTAGCACTTACTTTGTTACAAAAAAATAAATCCCAAATGAATTAACAAATAAGACCAGGGAAGTAACTGGAAACATACTTGTTGCTGTTGCTGTGCATTCCCTGTGGATGTTGTCTTTGTTGGTGATTTGTGACCTGACAGACACTGTGTATTAGGACAAAGGCCTGCTGGGTGGGTCCCAGCTACCAACCTTAAGGTTACCTGCTGAATGCAAGCTCCCTCTCCCCCTACCCCACCACCTTTCTGTGGTTAAAAAGAAATTCTAAAAGTAAAAGCAGTAGGCATTACCGTGAACACGATAGATGCCAATGCCCATGTAAAAATAGAAAACTTTCCGTATCGCCATTAAAAATAAACCCCTAAAATTTAATCAACGAGGAGGAAATGTCTATTTTTACTATAAGGAACACTGAGTGTTATTCTTAATGTAAAAGAGCTATTTACATATTATTAAGAAAAACCTTTATCCCAAATGCCATATCCGTGTAATCGTTATGTAGGGAAAAAATATCGTTAGTCTCATTCGCAGTTGCACAACTATCATTACGCTAACAGTGACATGTCAGTGACTTGCCCCATTGGCAAGTGTTACAAAAATGGTAATGTTCGATGCTGCCAAGTATGTGGCCAGAGGAGCAGATTTTCTCTCTCCTGGCCAGAGTATAAGTTGTTAAAAACTTCTTGGGGACAGTTGGCAGTATCTCAAGAAACATCACAAAGTTCATGGCTTGTGATTCATAATAAGAGTAATACTAGAATGACTATGTTTTGCAAATATTTAATTAATCAAACTTTTAGCTGAATAAGAAAAATGTCAATCAGTGGTGGGTGAAACACAAAACAGCCAAAAAAGGAATTTCTTTGGAGCCGATGTGTGCCACAGCAGTAGAGCTCCCTCAGGGTGCCAGGGGCTGATCTGTTTTAGGAAGTGAAGTGCCAGTGCTTCCTTCCAAAGTGCTCTGGGAGTGATTCAAACCACCAGCTCTTTGGTTAGCTGTGATGCATTAACCATTTGCCCAGGAGCTATGATTTCCTTTTTTAAGAATTTAGATGACACAAGGAGGTGTGAGACACTAACAAATTCTATGATGAAAAGAGGAGCTGATAGCAAGGGCCCAACTAGAAAGTAAATGTTTAGAAAAGAATGATGGCAATGTATGTTACAAATATGCTTGGTACAATTGATGTGTGATTGTTATAAGAGCCTCTAATAAGGCTTGAAAAATCCCCCCAAATACTCTGTGGTGGAAAAATTGAATGAAAAGATAATGAAGTTCTTCCACTAACTTTTAGAAGCCCTCTTCCATATCTTACATAGCCTTTGTATAACATAATCAGTGTTAGGTGAAAACTAATATGTGTGAATGGAAAAACTTGGAAGGAAAGCAAAAATGTTAACATGTTAACATTTAAATGTGAGTGTAGCTTACTTGGGTGCATTTTGTATTTGGTTTTCTTCTTTGTTGGTATAAGTTTGCATTTTTCCAAAATGTTTATTGCTGGAAAATGCAGTTATTTTAAGGAACTACTGTTATCCATAGTCAACTTTCAAATTAAATTTTATCACAATTTCTGCTCCAGCTAGGTTGAGCCTTATTGATTATCTGAGATATCTACTGACTATATTTCTGTAAAAGTTTGTCGTGGTACTATAAAGGTGGTGAATGATCTCACTCCCTTTCTTGCCCTATTATACCCCTGACCTGCGTTCTCAGGAGGTAGGTACTATGTGCACAAGGGGAGAAAGTCATTAAGTCACAGACCTCGGAAGATAGATTCGAAGGCCAGCTGTATGTGTCCGATCATGTCGGGGGCCGGGAGGTGGGGGTGGCGGGAGGCCATCCAGAAAGTGAAACTTTGTGGGATGTCTAGAAGGGCACTCTCTCCTGGTCAAGAAAATTGGGGTGGTTGTTTAATCTGACATTTATGCCTGATAGCTCGGGTGGCCATTTCCAAAAATGCCGTGTTTATATTGGAGGTTGGTTTGTTTTGGAAGAGTGTGACTGACAGGAGAGCCTGATGTATGTTTCTGCCATGTGTCCCATCATTTTGCTTCTATCAGTGTTGTGTGTGTGTGAAGGTCACCTACCCTTCCTTGGTTCTGTGGGAGCCTTGTGGGTGCAGTGGTCGAAGTGATCCATTGGATACGCAAAGATGGGTGGCTTAAACCCACTCCCAGCTGCTCCCCAGGAGAAAGCTCTGGAAGTCCCTTCCGTCAAGATGACAGCCTTGGAAACCCCATGGGGCAGTTCTACTCTGTCCTTTCTCGTTGTTATGAGTCGCATCCAACTGGACCCTTGTCCTCAGTTTGGTTCTAGTTTGGGGGATTGTTCCCACAGCTAGTTGAGTGAAACTTGTTCACACCTAGGACCCTCTCCTTCTCTGTCTCCCTTCTCTGTCTTGCAGGACCTGAGGGTGGCTGGATTCTGGTGTTTTATGTGGCTTCATCATTTCCTTCTCGCCTCTCATCCACTTCATGATGTAATTCTTGGCACTTTTACTTCCTTTGTAGAGTAGGATGTGATGTCATAGAGATGGGGACAGGGCTATCCAAATTCTCTCAATTGCTGGGAGGAGCTGCCCAGGTGTGCTGAGGGGCCTGTACTCAGGAAGAGAAACAGGGAGTCCTCCACAGTGAGTAACCCCGCTTTCAAGTGCACCCAAATTTCTGTTAAAACATTGTCCCCTGCAGTGGAGTTTCCTCCTCGGCCTGTTCTAGATTTAATCAGTTTGCCTTTTGGACAGTCCCAGTTCAGCTCAATGTTCCTCCTTGTTCTCCTTTGTCCTCGGTTTGTTCTTCTCTCTCTCTCTCCTGTGCCTCCCCTCTAGCCCCGGCTTACTTGTAATGTGTCTGTCGGCCTCCTGCACCTACTTTTGAGAACATTCGTGCTCCCAGGACTGCATCTCATCTGGGGGTGATGCCTCATTTGGGATGTTGTCTATGTGATCAAAGCATCCCCTTTCAGTCATCCATAATTATGCATCATTTCTCCTTTTCGTGCTCATTTTTAAAATCTGTTAGCTTTTTTTTGTATGTGGATTTTCATCTTTTCTCTGTGATTCACCCCCCCCCCACAAGCTCTGTCATGCAGTTTCCTTCTTGCCTCCCCCTCCCCCCACAGGACTGTAACAGTTTATTCCTCTGCCCATGTCTGTTTTTGACCCTTTACCTCGTTTGGGGTTTAGCTCTCCAGGTGTCCTCCTCTGTGGGAGCCATTTTCCTTCTTTCCCACCCATAGAAAGGGGGCACCCCCATGGACAACGACACCCTTCCAGTAAACAGGCACAGGCCGTATGAAGGCGCTCTGTGCAGAATATCTGTGGGCAGAGCCTTTGCAAGTGACGTAGTTGAAAGTTGGCCATTGGTGGTAAGGGAGCTCACAAGGCTGTTTGGAATAGATTTGGAAGCCTTTTTGATTTTTAGGTTGGCCTTCTTAATTCTTCATAATGATGGCCTCCCCCCCCCCCCATCTGCTCACAGATTTGAATCTTTAAGTTACATGGGGCCATGACTTCTGCAGGCCACTCCTGCAGGCCATCTGTAAGTAGGTGTCATTCACCTGTGGTGAGACGGTCATGGAGAGGCTGCATGCAGACGTGGGTCTTGTTCCCAGATTCGGGCCCTTCGTCCCTGTGGGTGAGCAGTGCGGGACGGTTGCTCAGTGCTGTCACTACATGTAACTCCGTCCCGAGATGATGAAAGGAACTTGATTTCCCGGGCTGGTGGTTAAATGCCTTGAGAATGAGCATCCAGTCTTTGTGTCTGAGACTCCTCCCCCAAAATAGGTAGGGCACAAGAGGATAGAAGGAAAATGGGGCTTCGTTCATAAAAACAGAGATGGGCTGAATGGGAAGTGGAGGGGGTTTCCTTGAATTTTCATTGGAAAGGCAAAGGAAAGGAAACTGAGCTGAACTGGAAAACACCCCATACTGAGAGCCATGGGCTGTGTGCTGCTTCAACCTTGTAGCCATGGCTTTTCCCCCTACTCATGTATGCTTGCTGTTTTTTTTTTTTTTTGCTTTAATATCAATGAGTTTGATCCTAAGATGAATCTGGTAAGGCTGCTTCTGACCAGCAGATTGTTTCCTGCTACCAGTAGCATTTAAGCTCAATGTTTCCAAGACTCTGGAAACATAGGAAACAATTGAACAACGTGGAAACATCTTTACCAAAAATGGTAGCATTTTTTTTAAGTCAAGGAAATTGTACTCATTTATCAACTTGATTTCACATTTCCCTTTCTCCCCTTCAATTTCTGAAGAATGTCCCCTCCATGTTGCAGATATTGTCATAAATAGCCAGTAAAAAGTTTGCATTTTTATTTTGGACACCTGAACTGTGTGATGGAACCTCATTTAGACAGAAGAGCTCCTTCCCCTTAAAAAATTGAAACATATGTTGCATGATATAGACATCTTTATGTTGGATAGTTTCAGGCAATAATCTAGAAATCTTATGTTTATTTTTATTTTTCAGGCACTAGAAAAACATCCCAACTCTCCAATGACAGCAAAGCAGATATTGGAAGTCATTCAGAAAGAAGGATTGAAAGAAACAAGGTCAGTATCGGCATTTAATGGTTTTATGTTTCATTGATTCCACTTGCCACTAGTTGCAAAGCAATGGCTATGTTTCCATGTTCATATTATAGTTGACTGCAAATTAAGTGTATCCCTGGAAGTTCTTTTGTGATGGCCAGAGAGCTGATGACCCAGGACTTCCTTAGAAATGCCTGTTAGCTTAATATATTACATTAGATGGATTGATAGAGAAGGCACTTTGTCATTCACAGAAGGCAACCCTGTATGGCAAGTCTCCCCCTTGACATTGCTTCTGTTTCTCTTTCTCATCTAAGAGGAAATTATGTGTCAGAAAATGACTCCTAAAAGAGAAGCATCTTTGCGGATCTAACAGAGAGATTACAGGCTGTAAATTGAACTCATAAAATTCATTCAAAGCGTCAACAAATGTAACTGGACATTTAATCCTCTTACATTTAGAATGCCACTACTTGAAGCATCATTATCAGCTATTCATTCTTTTTGTCTTGAGGACAAGTCTTGTGGAGGTAGGATTCACCCATTGTACAAGCCATTCTTTCAAAGTACACAATTTGAAACCTTCAGAAAGGTTTGCAATAACAGTGTGGTGTTGCCCCGGTAGACTAGAGAAACAAATTCACAAACATGCATATGCATATAAGGAAGAAGTTTATATACAAGAGGAATGGAACATCACAACTCAGTTGAATTCAAGGTCATAAGTCTGATATTAGCCCATTTGTCCGAAACCGGTCTATCAAGTCTTTTTCAGACTCATGAAGCACATGCAACAATGCCAGGACAATCACAGGCCAATGGGTATAGAGTCTTGTGTATCCAGTGGTGGTCGAAGCATCTCAGCCTTGGCAGGGGCCTCTCTGTAGCTTCTCAAGCATCTAAGCACTGGCAGGAGTCTCTATGTGGCTTTTTCCGCTTCAGCAGTCTGGTTCCATCAGTGAATGCTTTTGACTGATCCTGAGACAGTACAGCTGACATGAATATCCTCCTGAGGCCAACTTTCCCCCAGAGGAGGTGTCTGTCTCCTGGGATTCCTCCTGTGATAAAGTGTGGGGACTCCCCTCTCCCCCCCACCCCCCATCTCAGTGGGACACCTGTACTTTTTTCTGCCCTTACTTTGGAGACATTTTTTTAAAAACCTGCTTCTCTTGGAGAAGAGCCCCAGGTCATGTCACTGCATCATGTTTGCAGCAATTGTTCTCCTACCATGTGGGGGCCCTGTGAGGAGGAAAGCAGGGGACATGGCTTAAAGAGCCCTGCTCGAGGAGATCCTGTGCTTGCATGCCTGCTATCCGTGTGAGGGGTCTAGGGAGCAGAGTGGGGTTGGCCTGGCAAGTAATTTTCTCCTTGCCACCTGTCAAAAGTACTGAAAATACTTATGCTATTTAGGAAGCATTGGGAAGGTTTGCATTATGGCCAGAAAGAGAAGAGGAACTGAAAAATCTAAGGATCTCCATTTTTGTCAAGTATGGGCTTTGTGCCAGAGAAATCTGCCATCACGGACATGAAAAGCGTCTCCTGTAAACAGACGTTGGAAGTTAGCTCATTAAGGTAGTCTTCTCCAATGGAGGGACCGTGCTGCTCTTGGCTGTTACAGACCTTGTGAGATAAAATTCTGCGCTGTGGCACTGAGCAGCATTTTAATCCCAGGTATGACTGTACCAGAGTTAGTTCACTTTTTTTGTAGCATGCTAGTCTTCCTAGAATGATGAATTAAAACTCTTTAGGTACCGATGGTTAACAAAAAAGAGCAAAAGAAAACAGTCCTTCTTTAAAGAGTAGTGACAAAGAAAATTGAAATAGGGAATATAGCCTTCTAGTCATCTAAATAGGACCGCAAGCTGTGTGCCAAGCTGTTCACCCAAAACTTTATGCTTCCAGCACACCTATAGGGCCATGGGGCAGAAAGATCTGGAGATCTGCCTCCTCAAAACTATAGCCAAGGAAGCCCTGTGGGGCCAGTGGTCCTTGGTGGCACCTCTGACCTCCATGATTGGGAAGCCACTGGGCCATGTTGAAGATGCCCATAAATGCACACCACTGGGCACCAGCCTGCTCTTCCATCAAGGAGAGAAATGCCTGTTATTACAGTAGACTGATATTGAAAGTTTCTGCACGGGAATGAGGAGTGGAAAGTAAAGGGGTAAGGCAAAGGAAGAGAACAGAGTCTGCTTAAGCTAGATTCCGCCCACCCAGCGCTGCGCCATCAGGTGACTCTGCGTCCTATATTCTCATTGCTCTTCATTGTGTTTCCACACATCTGATTTCTCCTCTCCGCGGTGCCCTGTTCCGTGTGCCTGATTCCTCTGTGTCTGTTCGCCACCCACCCTTCTCGAGTGCGAGCTTCTTAGAATCATCTCTACAGTAAAAACATTGATTCTGAATGGGTGGGCTTTGGAGACTTTACCATAGGCTCGCCTGTGGCTTTGGACCTTTGACCCTGGCGCTTAGTTGGAGTCTCTGTGGGTGTACTGTTCTGGCACCCTCCAAGTTCTCCAGTGTTTCCTAAACATTTAAGGTAGCTGAATTAAGGAAGTGCAGCTGCATGCACTGTTCTTCAGTAATGCTAAGTTTAGAAATCCTGTTACAAGGTCCAGCAGAGCTGCTGACTTTCTAGGTATGTGTTAATGACGTCTTGTGTGGGAAGGGCAGGTGTGCGAGATGGCTTGATTGTGACTGTGACTAATAGCCCTCCTGTGGTCTTTTGAAGGAGAGGCACATAGTTGCAGGCTCCCTCCCCCCAAACAGATCCAGGTTGTACCTAGCACTTCTGTAAATGAGGAGATTGAGCTATTGGAGGTCATTGCTTACGACATGGTCTTAAATGAAGGTCATTTGTTTCAAGTACAAGGTGGTACAAGAGTCTTTGTGTACCAGGTCAGCCTTCCCATATCATTGACCTTGCTGTATTATAATTTTGCCCCTTGTCTATCTAACATGCTGGCCTGCTAGCTCTTTAATGGCAGGCGAACTCATGCTGTTGGCACTCAGCAGGGACTCAATACATATTTGTTGAGCAGATGATCTTCATTCTCAAGATGTTAATTCACTGAGATCTATCAATGGCTTTGATTGCCTTCAGAGTTAAAAGCTTCTTTTTGAGCATTACATGCTCTTTGTCTTACTTAATAGTCATAATTTTCCCCTCCTTTATTTATTGACTGGGAATAATACATCGATAATCATTCCATAGTTCAATCCTCTTCTGCAGAATTGTACATTTGCTACCACATACCACAATATTTTTTTTTCTTAAACCAGAAGGAATGTAATAATTTTGTCGGACTCCTGAGGAGCTTCTGCAGATTTACTGTCAGGACACATGGGTCCTCTGCTCTTGCTGGTTTTCAAATTCTCTAAAGAGCCTCTGCATTCACTATGTAACTTGCAACTCCGGATACACTGGTGCTTTTGATCAAGCTGATGTGGTATTTGAATGTGTTTAGACAGCAGACTTTATTAAAGGCATACCCAGGTTATAGATAATCATGGACAACTCATCCGGGCCCGTTACTGTTATGGGCATATCCTCTTAAACTTATGGAACCAACCTCTACTCTCAACAGTTCTTCATCACAGTCACCTTCATTTGTTGCACATGCAGTTTTTTAATTACTGGAAAGGTGCCGGGTCTCTGCTTGCAGTTATTGTGGATAAACATAGGTCAGTGAAGCGCAATTTGAATGTATGCACCTGCTTTTTTAAAAATCATTTTATTGGGGGCTCACACAACTCATCATAATCCATACATCAATTGAATCAGTCATGTTTGTCCATGTGTTGCCTCCATTGTTTTCTAGACAGTTACTTTCTACTGAGCCGTTGGTATCAGCTCTTTTAAAATTTCCTCCCTCCCTCCCCACCTACTCTCATAAGCCCCTGAGAGATGGTACATTGCTGTTATGTTCATCTCTCACACTGACTGCTGTCTCCCTTCCCCCATGTTTTCTCTTGCTTTTTCCCCTGGAGAGGGATGTATGGTTATATGTCAATCATTGTGATCAGTTCCCTCTTTCTCCCTTCCTCTCCCCCATTTCTCCTCCCCTTCCCATTCCTATTCCTGGATTCTGTGTGTTGTGAACTCCCAGTCCTTTCTATACCTGTGTACGTGTTCCTGTCTAGTCTGGATTGAGAAGCAGCACTGGAATCAGGGTAGTGGGGGATGAGGAAACCCTATAGGAACCAGAGGAATATAGTGTGTTTCATCGATGCTTACTGCACCCTGGTGATTATCTCTTCCCTGTTGCCCTTCTGTGGGGAGATTGTTCTATTGTCTAAAGATGGGCTTTGGATTTCTGCTCCAGCTGCCCTCATTATCAACAGTATGTTTTTACTTATGTATCTGCTGATGTTTATTACCTAGTCTCTATGACTCCTCCTGATGGCACCAGCGGTGTGCTTCTTCCATGTGGACTAGTTGCTTCCCTGCTGAATGGCGGCTTGTGTAACTTCAAGCCTTTAAGAACCCAGACACTGTATCTTTTATTACCTGGGAACCATGCGCCTTCTTTACCACATTTGCGTATGCACTCATGTCGTCTTTGGCGATTGTGTCAGGAGGGTGACCATCTCAGACTGCAGATTGGTTAGAACAAAGCGTTCTTGAGTTGAGGGATGGTATGAGCAGAGGCCCAAAGTTCATCCCTTACCTCAGTGTATTGTCATATAAATATATATACATGGGCCAATCCCTCTATTTTGATGGACCTGTTTTGACTGACCTACAAAACTTCCGAAAAGAAGTGATTAGAAAAAGATCTTTTTAAACTGGGGACTGATGGTGCTTTATTTGGCTGAGATGAAATCTTGACATTTTATGTGAACTTTTCCTCATTTCAGGTAATGCACTTCAAATATTTTCAATGTGGACATGATAAAAAAAAGGATATCTTCTTAGTATCTCCTTTATACTTTTGATAGATGATGCATTGTATGATTCAATTCTGTGTGGGAAAACCAGACTGAAATAAGGACTTTCCACCTACTTTGACAAAAGCTGTATCAACATTTATGAGCTATCAGAGAGGATGTGGATTTTGTTGAGCAGATTAGTAATCTGACCAGGGCATCTCTATTTTAGGTTTAAAAACTTAAAAAAAAAAAAAAGAAAGAAAATTGGCTAGTTTTACTTCCTTTCTCTATAATAAAGGATTTTTGATCGATATGATTCTGTTCTGCAATGTTCACGCACTTGCCTAATTGATTTTGAGTGAATACTTGCCATCTTGGGTTATTTTGTGGAGCGCCAATGATCCTCACGGTAGGCGGTTCGAAACCGCCAGCAGCTCCCAGGGAGCAAGCCTCGGCTTTGTACTCGCCTAAACAGTTGCAGTGTCGAAAACCACAGCGGGTAGCCAGCCGTTCCCATGCCTCAGTGGCAGTGAGAGAGTGCCTTTCTGAGGGTGCTCGGTGGCATGGTGGTTTAGGAGTGGGGGTGTCGGTGACAAGGTCAGCAGCCAGAACCCTTCACTCACCCACCGGAGCAAGAGGAGGTGTTCTGCTCTGTAAAGCCTATAGCTTTGGACACCTCCGGGGTGGTCGTCCATAGTTTCCTATTTTTTTTTTCTTAAAAAAGAATATGCTTTTTGTCCTATAGATTTGATAAGAGTCAGAATCAACTAGATAGATGGCAAGGAATCTGGTTTGGGGTTTGGCTGCTTTGTGCTCAGGAATTGCAACTGATGGACCTGACAGCTGCTTGGAATGCTTCTGGATGATCTGACGCCCTGCAATCAATCTGTTGATCAGGTGGCATGTAGAGAGGGCGTTCAGATAGGAAGGTTGCAAGGTGAGGCTCTTTGGGATGGACGTTTGCTATTCCTGTGGGGAGTCCTTGGGTAGCTGTCCCTCTTTCTCCTGGAGTTAGGGGCTACTGCAGAATACAGGCTTGTGCACAGTCCTTCAGAGGATGTTGTTGGACAAAGAGGAGTGCTGCCGGGCACCAGGATGCCTTGGGCAATTTGTTGTTGTTGATCCAATTCTGCTTTTGCTTTGTTGAATCAGAAGTTATTTCCTTGCAAAATGGGCAGGGGGTGGGTTCTTTGACATGGGAGAATTTAGTGTGCTTCACTGATGTAAACTGTGTAGCAATGTTCCAAACATTTTATGTTTTATCATAGTGACTTACCTAGGAGCTGTGAGGTTCTGGAGGAGACTTGAATTACTTAGCTAGGAAGAGCCGAATAACCATCCATCAGTGGGATGAGGGGTAAATTTCTGTGCACTAGCCAGTAGATGACAAGTTACCAGCCAAATATATAACATGGAGATTGTGATACGGTGTTTCCAGGCTTTAATGATGGACAATTCATATTTTTAGTGGGAACTGAGATGGCCGTAACATTTAAAACCAAACCAAACCAAAAGAACAGACCAGGAAACAACAACAGAAAAGGAACAAAAGCCATTTGTTGGATAGGGGACCACCCAACTAGCCCAACAATATTTATAAGACACTTTTTTGCAATATTATAGATGCCTTACTTTACAAAATCTATATTAGTGTTCATCAATTATTTACAGCACAGCAGACTATAATTACATGTCACAGTGGGGACATTTTAAAACTTTTATAAGCCATCTCTGTTGTGTTTACTGTTACTAAAAATATGGACATATTTTTTTGTTTTTGAAATGTTGAACATGCAGTGACAGCCATAGATTTTGCAATTATTCTGGTTTCAATGGGAAATTTTTATTCCTACTGATAATTCATGGATTAAATTTGCTTTTTGCTGCTTGACTTAAGGCTTTCTCATGTTTTCTCTTTTGCATCCTCTGTTATGATATGCTGAAATTAGGACCTCCACTTTGTACTGTGGTTTATTAAAGATGTGGCATTTTTCTAGGAGGGTAAGATGTCAGAAAATTCTATTACCATCTATAGTGACAAACAATAAAATGTCTTGGCATTTCTCTTGGTGAGATTTACGTTTCTAATTAGTGCTGTAGGAGATGATTCTTTCTGGCTGCTGAAATGTTTTGTCTAGAGATAAGAAAGAAACACAGATAATTTCTATTGCAAAATCAATTCTTATCTCCAGACTCCATGTTGGTACCCTTCCTTTCATACAGAAATGCTGGCCTAATTTGTTTGTGTTGAACCATTTTAGAATAGAGTGTGAACTCACAGTGTCAACTCTGCCATTTGTTCCATCAGATTCTCTCATTGGGTGAATGGTGTGCAAGGTCAGCTATTCAGAGAGGCATGTAGGGGGGCTCTGCGGTGTAGCTAATTAGGTGCACAGGATAATCTGCATATATTTGTGTGTATATGTTTGTGTGTGATAGTCTAAGCAGCCTCTAAGTATAATCTAGCTCTTTGTTGACTGGAGAAAAAAGATTGTACTTAATCATTACTTAGAATAGAGATTTCAATCAGAGTCTTATCTTAACTCTCCTCTCCTGTAACTTCATTGATGATCCATTTGGGGGGAAGAGTTAGTGTTACTTTCTAAATGCTATTCGTTCTCCCTTTTTGACATTCTTGAAACACATCGATCCTTACCCAGATAATTGTACGTTTTGCCTTATTTGGTCTTTTCTGTCCACCAGTGTCCCTCACCTTTTAAATCCATTTTCCTTAAATAATCATTGCTGTGTATACTTCTTATTGACAGTCCATGATATTTCAATGGACATTCTCTAGCTAGTAAGTTATAGATCAAAAGTTACCGTCAGTGTGTTTGTTACTCAGATGAAATCAATCCAGTGCACTTTCCCAGGTACCTGGTAGCGAGATGCAAGATCTTCTAAAACAGGAAGGTGGATGAAACGAATGATGAAAGTACACATTGTACCTTGCAGTTGGATAAAATTTTCTAAGGCATTTCTAATCTGGTTATTTTCTATATTCATATCGTATCCTTCAAATATAATGTAACATTCATACATTCAAAAACGCTTTTGTCTTTTCTCTGTTGTCTTATATATAGTTGTTTAAAATCCGTGGTATGGAATTTACTAAATAAGACACAATCTCTGTGTGCATATCACTATTAAAATTCTTCATGAGATTGGAAGCCTTCCCTGAGCTAGAAAAGAAATCTTTTTGGAAATCATTGACTTACAAGGTCAGATTCCAACTCCTTAATGCAACTACAGGTGACTTTCACTTTGGACAGTTGGCTGTCAAGCTTTCATTGTCAAGCACAAGCTACTGCAGTTACTGCTGCCCACTGTCCTTTTCCTCTGAAGTTTCTCTCAAATTATCTTATTATGTTATATTCAAAAGGAGTTGAGCCCCCTAAAGCGTGTATAAAATGTGAACTATATCTGCGCGCGCACACATACACTTGCATGTGAGTGCTTTTGACCAACCTGACATTGTTCTTTAAGAGGCTAGCCATTGTTAAAGGAGGAGAAACGAGACACTTTTCAGACCAACTTCCTCATGATTTTGATGGAAAAATTTAGAATATAAATCCTCCTGGTTCCCAAATAAAACCCAGCCTCATCCATTGCTTTTGAAAAGTTTATTTTAATTCCCAGCTCCCCTATAGGATAGTGTAGAACTGCCCCCCCCTAGATTTATGAGGCTTTATATCTATACAGTTGCCTACTGCTGCATCTTTCCCCCTTAGTGGGTTTGGTAGGCTTGAACTCCCAATCTCATGGTTAACAGGCTGGTGCATAAACCCCACAATTGCCCCAGGGCTCTTTGAGTCCTGGAGAGAAGTCTTACTAACAGTGATTCAAAAGTTAGGACTTATCTCTAAGGATTTATGGCATACCAAGAGAGCCTCTCTGGAATTTCTAACATCTGACTGATCTTGAAGGTGTTCGTAATAATATGCTTAACATAGTACTGTACTCTGTTTTAACATAATACACACTTTCATGTTATTCTTAACTTAAAAACTAACAGAAATCCTAGGTTTAATAAATTTCACACCCAAGAATAATGTGTATCATCACATAACATAAATTGATTTGGATTTTATTTGAAGCCTTTGGTAAAAATAGCTGTGGTGACTGCATATACCCCTGAAGGCATCAATGTCCACTAAAATATCCAATTATAGCTAAGAAATGGCAGTTCCTTAATACATCTTTTTATTCTGTCAGGCTTTCTCCATTCTTCCAAATAATTGAACAAAAAAGGTAATTTGGGCGATTTTAGCTTTATCAAGATCTAGGTATAATTTACTCCAGAAACATGGAGCACTCTATAAATATTTCAGTGCAGAAATAGAACTAGAAATGGATATAAAATTACATTGTATCTGAGCCTTTCGAAGTATCAGACGCAGGTGAAAGTCTTTGGGGAGGAAGAGGCATTTAACTGGGGTGATTTTATTTAATTTCTTCTAAGTGGCGCTTTTCTCTTCATTTTCTTTTTATTGCCTGTGCTTTTAATTGCCATATGCCTAAATGATTTTAGTTTGGCTTTATTGTTTGGAACTGACAACATAATTCAAATGCAAAACAGTTGATATGCTGACATGGGGACTTCCTTTTATAGTTGATTTGTTTTCAGAAGGAATAAAATTTATAATACTTTGCCAAGCCAGGTTTTCTAACAGTTACAGTACATAAGTCCTAAGAATAAATCCTAGCGCATTTTGTACAACCAAAGGACCATTTGTCTTTTCCCTTCCCATAGCCCCACAAGGAAATCCAATAGATAATCGTTGACTGGAATTCCATCTGACATCCGAGGTGAATATCCTAAATCCTCCTCATTTTTGCTGCCCTGCTACTTTCCCCAGCAAGGTGCCCTTCTCCTGGAACTGGTTCTCCTGATAACATGTCCAAAGGATGTGAGACATAGACTCAGCATCCTTGCCGCTAAGGAGTCTTTTAGCTGTATTTCCTGTGAGACAGCCTTTATTTGTTGTTCTTTTGGTAGTCCATCTACTTGCAGTATTTTCATAAACACAGTCATTCAAATGCATCCATTCTGTAGCCTTCCTGACTCTTGTCTGGTTGTGCATATGAGACGACGGAGCATGCCACCACTTGGGTCAGTTGCTTCCTTTCAGAATGAGGCCTTTTGGAATAGGCTTGTGCAGTGCAGTATGCCATTTGATATTTTTGAGTGCAGTTTCTACAAACACTGAGTGTAGAGGCAAAGTAAAATTAAGTCCTTGACAACTTCAATCTTTTCTCTGTTTCTCAGGATGTTACCTGATGGGACAGCTATGAGGTGTTTCTTTGTTTCTTTGTTTGACCTTGAGCTGTAAACCATATGGAAAGCTGTGGGTAGGTAGTAGCTAGTGTTTTATTTCCCATTTTACAGATAGAGAAGCTGAGACAAATGAGATTAAGTAACTTGAAACGGGTCATCTAGCTAACAGTTGCCAACTTGGGATTGGTTTTTTAACTCAGAACCAGCCCATCTCAACATTTTTAAACATTTGTAGTCACAGCCTAATAAAATTCCAAGTTAAAAAAACGGTTAAAACATTCTCTTAAACATTCCTCCACCTCATAGAATTAGAGAAGCAAATGTTCTGGTATGTTTTATATGTACATCTTACGTTCCGAGACAAAAATCTGACCTGTAGATACATGTGTTCAGACACTTTGAATTGATGAAAGAAACATTTCTAAGACAACTTTGATTCCAAAGGTTGAACCCTTTGGACATCTTTAATTCTCAGGTGTTTCAGTGGAGAGAGATCGCTGCTCTGAGTGTAGAATTGGACCCATGGGGAGTTGCATTTGAAGTGCAAACTTCCTGTTGGTTCAGAGTCTAACTCTGTGAGGTAGGGAAACATGCTAAGGGGAGTGGGAGAATGAAGGGCATCCTAGGCCTTATTGTGGGTTAGCTCCCCTGGGGAGAGCGATGAAGCTATCTGCTCCTGTAGAGATTTACGGGTTTGGAAGGAAGGCCTAGCTATATAGAGTCACCACTGTGAGTCAAAGTCAGGTACCTGGCTGTGAATTTCGTTTGGCTGAACACTTTGTTGTTATTGTTGATTTTGACCTTAAAAGTTAAAATTCCTTTCTATCGGGAATTCTGTTAAATAAAGCCAAAGATAATTGCTAACAAAACGTAGTTTATGCAAAAGGACATTTTAGAGGATATCAATTATTGCATTTGTAGAAACAGCAAGATGAAAATATTTGGGGCTTCTTAGCTTTGCTTAGATGGGGCTGATCATTTCAATGGCAGCAGGCTTGGTTTTTGTTTTTGGTGTGATGCCAAGGTACTAACTTTGCTCTTCATCATAGCTTTTCAACTAAGGAGAGAAAAGGCAAAATAATGTGAAGATAGTTCTGGAAACAGCATTACTGTATCCTTCAAGAATTTTTTTAAAAATTTTATTGTGGGCTCTTACAGCTACTACAACATTCAGTACATCATTTGTATCAAGCACATTTGCACAAGTTGCCACATACATTTCCAAACATTTTCCACTTGAGCCCTTGATACAAGCTCCTCTTTAAAAACAAAAAAAAACAAAAAAATAAACCTCTCCTTTCTCCTCCCCCCCCCCTTTTTTAATGAATCATTTTATTGGGGGGCCCATACAACTCCTATCACAATCCCTAACAACATCAGTTGTATGCAGGCCACTTTTACACACCCATTGCCATTGCTTCTTCCATTCTCCCTCCCTCCAGGCCCCCATTATCAGCTCCCTATATTATCCTTCCTCCCCCCTTCACCTTGAACCCTCAGTAATTTACAAATTATTTTTTTCATCCTGTACACTGTACAATGTGTCCCAACACTCACTTCCCTGTTGTCCGTGCCCCAGAGAGGAGGCTATGTGTAGATCCCTGAAGTTGGTTCTCCCTTTCTATTTCTCCATCCCTCCACCCTCCTGGTATTACCACTCCCATCACTAGTCTTGATGGCTCATCTATCCTAAGTTTCCCATGTTTCCAACTTCACTGTACATCTCCTGGTCTAGCTGGATTTATGTGGTAGAATTGGAGTCATGATAGTGGGTGGGAGGCAGCATGGGAACTAGAGGAAGGTTGCATATTTCATAGCTCCTACCCTGTATCTTAAGTGGCTCATCTCCTCATTGTAACCCCTCTGCAAAAGGATGTCACCTCACCTATTGATGGGCTTTGGGTCCCCAATCTGTACTCCCCCTCATTAATATTAATATAATTTTAGCTCATTGATGCCTGACACCGGATCCCTTCACCACCTCATGATCACAGGGGCTGGTGTGCTTCTTCCGTGTGGGCTTTATTGCTTCTGAGCTGAATGGCTGCTTGTTTACTCAAGCCTTTAAGTCCCCAGATGCTGTATCTTTTGGTAGCCGGGCACCATCAGCTTTCTTCACCACATTTACTTATGCACACATTTGTCCTCAGGGATCATATCAGGAAAGTGAGCATGCAAAGTTGTGCTTTTTTGTTCTAGAAGCCTGATATCTCATCCCTTTGACACCTCATGATTCCACAAGCTAGTGTGCTTCTTCCATGTAGGCTTTGTTGCTTCTGAGCTAGATGGCTGCTTGTTTCTTAAACAGTGAAAACTCAGAGATAATTTACCATGATTTGTAATGTGTGTTGGAGGCATTTATTTTCCTACCATCTACTCTTGTCCTCCGATTTAAGAACCCCACTCTTTCCTTTTCATTGTTATTTTAAAACATATGTATATAAGATCACTGCCAGGAAGAGAATGTTCTCCTGCAGGCCACTATACCTACCTTGAATTCAACATTTAATTATTCTCTACAATGTATTCATGGGACACAATAATTTATATAGAACTTGCTATTCGAAGTGTTGCTTACTTCGTATTTATTGAAAATGATCTGCTAGCTGTTAGGTACAGGAAAAATGGCTTTCATGAAGATTTGTTCCAACAAGCTGTTGCTAGTGAGGGAATTTAAAGAATAGGTCACATCTGAAGTTCTTAAGTGTTAAGATTAGCAAGAATAACACTGAGACACCCCCACCCCTGGCAAACAGAAAATACTAACTAAATTGACTGTACCAGGAGAACTATTTGAAGCGACCTAAAACAATTTGTACTGCTTATACTTTTAATGTGATCAGATCACTGGAAAAACTGTGTTGATTTTTAAAATTATATATTTACATTGTAATTTTATTTTGAGCCAGGCAAATATAATTTTTAATTTCAAAAGTTTGATGAATTGGTTTATAGTGTAGGTACAGCAATACAGTCTTCTGAAGCCTTTCGAGTCTTCAAAAAGGAGTGTCTGAGACCCTGGGAGTAACCAGAAACAGAGTAGTAGCTGCGTTTTTAATACGCTTTCCCCTCACCCAGCTTCCAACAATCTGGTTACCTAAGCAGTGTGCCCTTGTGATAGGAGATGGACCGGGCAGGGAGTCACCTCCTTTGGGGTAGAGAGGGACAGGACTCATTCCCACAAGGAACTCCACTGTTGTGCTACCATTTGGAAAAGATTGGAAAATATGTTGTCAATTTTAAGATATTCTTTTTGTGATTTTCGTGCTTTCTGTTATAATGGAATTGGATGATTATCAGGAGTGAAAGAGGTACTAAGTCAAATTTTATGCCAAAGACAAATATTTATGCTAAAATACTTTATTAAAGTATTTCAGCACATGGACTAGCTTATGTTTCAGTAAGGAATATATAGTTTAATCCACTACTTACTGTATATACTCCAGTAAAAGATGACCCAAATATCAGCCAAGGCACCTAATTTTACCAAACAAACTGCATTAAAAAACATGCTGGAAAAACTCGGCTTATACTTGGGCATTATTTTACCTACAGATTCAAATGAAGTTAGAAAAGGGAGTTCTAGTTACTGTTCTTCACTCAGATTCAGTGGGAAGATTTAAAGCAATTTTTACTTGATGAAGCAGAATTCTACTTGAAGCAGAATCTAGTTAATATGATTCGTGCCATTGGGATTGGTGGGCATTTCCAACATAAAGATTATAAGTGGCATTTCATTAAAGCAGAGACAATTTCAAGGTCATATTTTTAACTCAAGGAGCCTTCATGGAGCAGAGAAGAAAGAGCTTGGCTTCTGAGAGGCAGGTGCTGAGAGGCAGGTGATGGTTCATATCTACCTTCCACTCTGTGGGAAGTTGTGATCCTCTGTTTAGGGCAAGACTCAGCCCTCCTGAATCCTATGGGCCCTTTTCACTCTGTTCTGTTAGGTTGCCTTCACTGAGAATTGACTCAAGGCCAGTGGTTTTTGTTTGTAACTTAGTGTGTTTCTTTAGCTAGCTCTCATAATTGGGCCACTTTGGCTTTCTGAATGTATACTGTATAAAATATAATATTTGCTCTGCTTCCCCAGCCTTCAAACTAATATATGTTGACATGTACTAGCTTGGCAATATACTCCCCTAATTATCTAATTGGTATGCTTTTTTTGGAGAAAAGAAGTGTTTTAAAATACTTAATTGGTTTGAGTCTATTTGACATTCAACTCTAAAGCTCTAAATACATAAAATGAAAGTTTGGAGAATAGACTTTAATGAACCAAACCTTTTTTGCTCTTATAAGAAAAAGCCAACAAAGAAAGAAAGAAAGGAAAATGGAAAGAAAGGAAAAGCCAACATTTAAACATTGAGGGGGAAAATCTGTCTAAAGCCTGTGTCACGTTTGTGGGCTTCTGTGGGGCAGAGTCTGAGTTTGGGCTTGTTTAATGTTCAGGGAATGATTGTTCACAGTACGCTAGGAGCTTTTCTTTGGACGGATGTAGTCTCACTGCCTGTTTCAGTCCAGGTAAGACACACTTTAGCTGTGAGTAGTAATCTGATTTCCCAGAGCCTGGTACAAGGTATATATGCTGATGCCACAGCTCCTGTCAGTTGTTAACATCTCTGCCACTATAAACACCTATTTATCATGGGCGAGGCAGAGTGTCACCTGCACTGATAAGCTATCTGCAAAGTGCCCAGACAGAAATATGGTGCCTTCGTTTGCATTTCCAGGGAGATATTTAGGATACTGTTATCACAGTTCTTTTCATTTAGTTTGTCATTTCTCTCACCTAAACGTTATATCCCCAAGTGGCATCTCTTATGCATGTTTGAATGCTCTAGAGCGGTGCTTCTCAATCTTCCTCATGCTGTGGCACTTTCATGCAGTTCCTCATGTTGTGGTGACCTCAACCATAAAATCATTTCTGTTGCTGCTTCATAACTGTCATTTTTCCACTGTTATGAATTGGGGGACCCTGTGCAAGGGTTGTTTGACCCCACTCCCCCAAAGGGGTCACGACCCACAGGTTGAGAACCACTGCTCTAGATAGTCTCTGGATTGTGGTGGCGGTCTCAGAAATGTTTACCTGATTGGGCATGTTTTACTTAATATGCTTTGGAGAAGGTGTGAGAAGAGTCTAACCTTCACTCCTCCATGGTCGCATTCACGGATCTGAAGTGGAGTTTCAAAATGTAAGTTCTGGGTCTTAGCATTTCAGAAGTGTCACTCTCTATTGCTCAGCATCCAGTGAAAACTGAGTTAGAACTAGCAGGTTTGTGGGCATTCTCTTTCCCTGTAATGTTTTTTGAGTTCTCGGCCTGAATGAGTCATTTCTTCCTTGTTTTATCCTTTGTGAGAGACATTCTATTTTTCTATGAGATGCTGTAAAAGCAGTGGGGAGTGCCCAGAAAACAAAACAATAAACCAGCACGAGTGCTAACTTTGGGATGAAGGTGGGTTCATTTTTGACTTCTAGAGGGTTGGCAGCAGCAGAATAGTTGCCTATAGAACCCAAGGGGTCCCTGAGTGGGTAAGGGGTGGCAGTCCACCTGATGGGCATGTCCAGTATTTGGGGGCAGACTAAAAATACAGGAAAGGATGGTTCTGATCAACAGATGATGAGAAATGGAGAAGAGAAACAATTCTATCAATTTTAATTGGAATACTTATATGTGATAAGATATGAAATAGATGGCTTGTTGTGAGAGGCAGATACTAACCCAAACCCAGACTCACTGCCATGGCGTTGAGGCCCACTCGTACTAACTCCATAGGGCAAGAGGAGCTTGCCACTTCGCCCGAGTTTCTGAGGCCGTAGCTCTCTACGAGAGTAGAAAAGCCTCGTCTTTCTCCACAGAGTAGCTGGTACTTTCGAAGTGCTGAACTTAGAGTTAGCAGCCCAACACATAACCGTGGTGCCCGCCACCAGGGCAAAGAATAGATTAGGGTAAGTACATAGTTGTTGAACCTGTTTGATTTTATATACGATCTGGAAACAGAGTAACTTGAAAAAATACTCTCAGAGGACTCCAAGGTTCAGTCGATAATATTAGCTGGAGAGGGAGAGGCAAACAAAAAGGAATGACCATCTTTATTCTCTGTTGTAATAAGAAGGCAGGAGAAACAAGCAAACAAAAAGCAGTGGATTCTCTGATTAAACTTTGAACACACTAGGTGATGTCTAGCACTTTGTTTCTAAGAAGCCTAGTTGTTAAAATGTAAGAAGGAGAATCGGCATTTTTTAGTTGGTGTGAATTGCTCTTGCGCTTGAATGTATAATAGGTGTTGGGATTCCCATTGATCATGTTTCATTGTTCTCACCATTTGAAATTGTTATTCCCTACAAGGGTCCTGGCCTTGGCTCCATAATCAGCAAGTGGATAGCACAGAGCTCTTTGATCAGTAGAGTCTGGTAATGCCACCAAGCGGCTGGTTGTTGCAGGGCCCATTTCTGACATATCAAACCAGAGGTCAAGGGTGAGTCAGGCATTCTTTGGCCCTTCTCTAAAAACCCAAACCAAAACTAAAACCAAAAGTGTCTTTGAGAAATATCAGCCTAGTTTGGACCTTATGACACCCTGTTTGCCTTTTCCAATTCCAAAAGAAAAGAAAACATTAACAAATGCCAACAGAGTTTGATCCTGCATGCCAACTTTGGAAGATTAGCCTTAGAAACCAATATTATGTTTTTCTCTCTTCCCTTCAGGGCACACTCTATCCCTGAGTTTGGGACCGCCTCAACTACTTTACCCGACAGCATGTCTCGTAATGTGCCTTAAGTTTACCTTCTGTTCTGGAAAGGATCTCTTCTTGATGTTTTGAGAAGGCAATATTGTAGAATGGACTGAGCAGCTGTAAATAAATATAACAAAAATAGCAGTGTGGTTTATGGGAGATTGACTATATATATATACACATATATAATATTTTCCAGTCTGGTTTCAGACCCCGGCATGGCTTGGAGACAGCGTTGGTGTGTATGAAGGATCTTCCTCGAATGAAGGATTTGGGACAACTTTCCATGATGATTATATTAGACCCTCAGCTGCTTTCGTGTTGGTCATGAGGTGATGCTGAACCGAATGCTTGAACTAGCAGGAGTGGCTGGGATTGCATTGGAGTGGTTCCGTTCATTCCTTCCGGGTAGGTACCAGCTAGTGGCAATGGGTGAAATGAACATGAAGGGACGTCTCATATGGAACCCCATAGCTGTCAATCATTCTCCTGTTCCTGTTTAGTGGGTGTGAGAGAACATTGGACACCTGAAGGCCAGGCTGTGTGCTTCGAATGACTGTGTTAGTAGAAGGGCAGGAGAGCCATTCCAAGATTGCTGTAGCTTACCTTCGTTACTGTTTTGTCAGCGTGCCAGTGCAGAATAGAATCACGAAGTGTGGCCATTAAGTGTGAGTTGGTGAAGAGTGAAAATTTGGGAGGCCTTCGTTTGCTTGCTGATTTCTCTGTTTGAATTACAGCGTGTCTAACCTGTTCCTGTATTTTCCACACACCTCCTGAAACAAGAAATGTTGATTGCCATGTTAGCTCCCAACCCAACCCAAGCCAACCCAAGCCAACCCAAGCCAACCCAAGCCAACCCAGCCCAACCTCAACCAACCCAATTCAACCCAATGCAAACAAAACAAAGTTCCTACCATCACTCTACTTGCTGAGGGTCTCTCAGTCTTTCTCCCTTGCAACTGCTGATGGCTTCGAACTGCGACCATGTACAATGCAGCCCAAAGCATAAGCACTCTGCCATTCTAGTGAGAAGTGTTTTCTTTTCTTTGTTGTGTGCACACAGTTCCTCCTGCATCTCCATCATCATTCTGGCTGAAGTTGTAGTCTTCTCTATTTACCTCATTAGCTAGCGGCTGTTCTCAAGCATAGTATCCTGACTGTATTAATATTTTTGAGGGTGAATACAGATGTCCTCAATGAATGTTTTGGTTTATCTTCACTCAAAGTGCCTCCTTCTACTATTTTATTGAGATTGAAATGGGGTTGTATTTTAAAGGGATATTGTGGCATAAATATTGCCTCCTCTTAAATTGTTCTAGAATTTTATGCTTTTTCATGGAATATACTAGAGTTGTTCTAATATTCATTATGCTCTGTAGAAACTTTGTGCCTCCTCTTGTCTGGTATGCATTTGTATTTTTATTTAAGGGAATGAAAATCTTTTTAAGCACTGGACGTGGAGGGAGTTCACTGGGTCTAAAAGTAAAATGCAGTGTAATAACTGAAAAGAAGATATATGGAGGCATGTGCCTTTGAATATTGTTAGAACTGTTTGTTGAATGTTATTTTGGCACAAGGACCAGGAATTGACATTTATGTAGGTAGCTGATCAGGGTCAGGCTTTGGACCAAGTAGTTTCTATTTACTTGCTGGCTTCTTTAGCATCACAGGAACATTGAGAAGTGGGTGCCACTTTTTCATTCTACAGATGAGGAAACTGATGGGAAGGGAGATGTCTTGCTTAATTGCACACATCTATAAGTGGAGAATCTGATCTTTTAACCTCAGGCGGGTGCATTTCAGAGCTAGCTTTTCATCATAGTTGGCCACAGCAAATGTTATCCTGGAGATTGGGATCTCCTAAGAAAGAAAGGGGGCGGGGAAGGGATATTTGAACAAAGGAGCAAAATGAGAGGCAAAGGCATGTACTAGGTGAGTATTTCTCAAAGTAGGTGGTTCTGCTTTCTGGAGGTGCTGGAATGTTAGTGGGGATGTGGTGCTGCAAAGACAGATTCCTACACTTTATCCTGGAACCTGGGCTACAATACAGAAATATTCAAATACCAGGGATGCACTAAGTTCTTGTTTTTTCAGTGAAAAGGGGGTAGTAGGTCAAATAAATTTGGGAACCTATGCACTAGCATGATGTTTATTTTGAACATTTTCAGAGTTTATGACAGTTTAGCAAGTCACGACATAATGAAGGGATTTTTTCCCCCACACAGTCTGATGTTTATCATTTGTGTAGAATTTCAGTGTTCAGCATTTCAGGATTGATCTCCTGTTCTGATATTTGTTTGTCATTAATGCTGTGGATAAACTAATGATGCCACACATCAGCTTGTAGGAAATTGTAGGGAGCAGTGTATGCCAGTTGTTATGGTTGTTGATAACAATCTAAGGGAGTTTGATGACAAATTCCAGGTGTTTAAAATTTATTAGACCTTTTTTTAAATTTTGTTTTAAAGAGTGCCTCTGAAGTTTTCAATATGGAGCCTTCTTTTGCACATAACATCATATCTGTGACTGTGGGTCTGACATGGTTAATTCTTGTGTTTGTTGCCACAGAGAACATGGTTTCTGTGCTCTGAGATGACAGTTCATATTGGAAAAGTACGATACCAGGCATTAATGTGGTCATTGTTATCCTAACAACCTAAGTTCTTATTATGTTAGCACTACCTTAGAGAACAAATCTAGGGGGAGGAGGACAAAAGAAGAAGCTGAAACTTTTTAACTATAATGATTTTTCACCTGTAATGTTATCTGCTACCCATTAGCAGCTCATGAAGGAACATTCACAATTGAGAAACACCTTAGCTTTCCTGAATTAGCTTCAGTGAAATATTGATTTCATGGAATTAGGTGGCAGGTGCTTTGAGGAACTCTTTCCTGCAAGCTCTAAATGGCAATATAAAACCAACGGAAACCTACCAAACATGCTGACATGAAGTTGATTCTGAATGGAGGGGACCTTGAAGGACAGGGTTCCAAGGTTGTAGAACTTTTTAGAAGCAGATAGCCACACCTCTTCTCTCAGCGAGGTGCTGGAGGGTTTGAATACAGACGTTTGGGATCGCTGCCAAGTGCTGGAGCCTCCATGTCACCAGGGTTCCTACTACACACCCACCAGGGAAGCAAGTCACGTTAAACAAGATGGTGGTAGGGATTATACTCACTGAAATAAGATGTTTACCAAATGGCTGGCCGCTGTGCTTTTTTGAGTTTTGCCTTTTCAGACTCCAAAATGAACATTTCCCCTATTGTCACATCAAAAAAAGATTGTTCTCTGTGATTTTAGTAACTTTGAAATCAGTTACTCATTAGACACTTGATTAAATAGGGACCCACGTTTAAAATGCTATTTCCTGAACCTTGGTTTCCTACCTTCCCACCAGATTACACTTACATTTTGTTCTTTCCATTTGTTACTGAGTTGTTCTCTGGAGGATCTCTGTGTACCAGGTTGGAATGTTGATCTTGCTATAAAATAATGTACAGGAAATCTTGTTTTGTCTAAAGATGCATTTCTACCCATGGGTCATCAAAATGCGCATTTTTCCTAAGGAAGATGTTTACCTCTGCAAAATAGAATGCACATAGAACCTCTTAGTAGCATTGCTTTGGGAATTTATTAATATGTATATCTGTGTAATTTTGTCCGTTTTGAAAATTGTTAGGCTGAAACATTGTGATTTATCTTCCGTTCTTAAACACTTGCATCTACCTTAGCCATCTTGACTTCGAATTTAGTGTTTTTCATTTATTAAAGAATTATTATTATTGACTTGCAGCAGTTGTAGGCTTTTCCGCAATGTACCCCGAATGTAAGAAACTCAGGAGTCTATTTCTCTGAGGATGAAATGACAAGAACTCGGAGGATTGGATTTCTTTCAGACCTAGTTCTGGAGCTTTTTTTTTTTTTTTTTAAGGTCTCATCCTAACTTTGAGAGAGACAAGTAACTAAAGGCAAGAATGTAAATGAAAACAATTCATTGGAAAAGCCTCTTTGGCAGTATTTACATTCCCCCTCTCCAAAAAATGTGTATTTGAATCCTTTTCTGAAAATACGTTGTTTCTTGAAACATTTCTACCTTAAGTTTAATGGTTTGGTAAATTGAGGTTTTTTTCTCCCCTAATTATTATATCTGAGTTTTGTTGATATATTAACATTCTAGATACTTGTTTGAATTATATGTCGTATTTTATAGTAGAAAATTATGTTCATAAAACATTCTCATGTGGTAATATTTTTAATCTAAGAAGACCTCCCTTGATCAAATTAATTTTCAAGTGTAAGTGAACCAAAAGGGATGGGGAAGGAGGAGGAGGTAGGAGAAGAAATGAGGAACGCTAAATTAAATGGACACCTGGTCTGTGATATTAATGCCAATCTTAGTAGTAGTGGCTGGTTTAGTTATTTTTAGATATTTTCTTTATCAAACATTTAAAGGCAAAATTTTCCCCATAGTCAGCAAAACTTTGAGTGAAAAATTTTTTGACATTTTGCTGATCAAGGAATTTCAAATGCATTGTACCAGAATCTTCTGCAGTGAAGGAAAGGAGGATGAATCAGAAATTAAATAATGGACATCAGAATCAGGTTTTATTTCCCCATTTTTCTAAACCAGACATAGTCATTAAAAATAATATTTATTGAGGATTAATGTTTATTGAACATAGACTATTATAATTTGTTTTACACATGGGAAGATAGACTGTAAACATAGAACTGCCTGGAAATCTAGATATAAAAAAGTTACACCACTGGAATCAGTTTAGAAGAATTTTGAATTTAGTAATTTACATCTACCTTAGCCAGGAAAATGACTTTTTATAGTTAGAAGTTGAAAAGAAAAGATAGACATAATTGACAACACAAAATTTTGTATGTTTACATAAAGCACGCACAAAGACACATTGACAGACACATGGAGAAAATATTTTTAGGAATTATGGTTTTTGTAAAAAGTCATACAAAGCCTGTAGCATCAATGTTAAAACAACATGTTCAGAGAAATTCTGTTTTAGTTTTAGCGTAATGTTAGCGAATAAACAAATGCATAGCAAACCATAGAAGTGCACATGAAACTAACCATTGGGCATTAATTGTTGGTTTTTAGTTTGTTTTCATTTACCTAATAAATTAATCAGTCCATGCACTTTACCCTGACTTCAAATAATGCTTCCTGTGTAAGTGCTAATGGTGACAGTATAAACTAAAGCAACTGATTTGAAAAGCCATTTGGCAGTTTCTTCAAAAAGTCATTAATCATTTCTATCTTGTGGTCTAATGCCACTTCTGAAACCCTATCTCAAGAAAGTATTATTAAGATGCAAAAATGTTGTATTAAGGGACTCTTTTCACTGTTTACTCAATGACAAATAAAGGATATGCTTTTAAGATCTCACTGGTAAGATCAATGGCTTTTCAAGCTTTCCTGAACACACTGGAATTAGTTGGAGGCAGATAAGAGAATGCTTGTGACTAGACTTCCCTCTGAGGTGTTGTTGCTGTTTTGTTTTGTTTTAATAATTTAGTAGGTGTGGCATTGGTTTGATTCAGAGAAGCCCTGGTTATGCAGTGTTAAGTGCTTAGTTACTGAAAAGAGAGTGGTTTGGCCCCCCTCCGCCCCCTCTGCCCCACCGCTCCCCAGCCATCTTGTGGAAGAAAGATGGAGCGGTCTGTGTTTGTATATATCAGAGCCTTGGAAATCCTGGAGAGAAGTTCAGCTCTGCTTTATCCTCTTGGGTCGCTCCACTTTGACTTGCAATCCATGGCAAGAGATTTGGATTTTTTTTTTATTGGCCCCAGGCACATGTGCACTGTTTCCATTTAATTCCCCTAGTAATTCTATTTTTCTTAAGGTAGAAAAGACATTAGGTTCAAATAAGTTGATAGACAGTTTTTTGTGTTTATTTACTTAAACTTACTGTCTTATAGCAATCCACATATCCATTGTGTTAGATAAACTTTTTAGCTTTAAAAAAGCAAATAAGCAAACTCAAACTCTTGGCTATTCAGTTGATCCCAGTGTATACAAACGCTGTAGCCCAGAGACTATAATAGTTCCTTAAGCAGACTACCGTGTCTTTCTCCCTCAGAAAGTCTGGCAGGTTAGAACTGCCTGAACAGATGAACACTTCACGACCGTGCTACCAGGGCTCTTTTTAAACTATTAGAGGTGATAATCTCTGTATGGTAGTATGGGAAAAGGTTCAGGATTTAATAAAGATTTGATTCCACATTGATATATGTTACTATCCGTTTTAAACACACCAGAAAGTGGACTTTTACAAAAGGCTCAATTGTGGTAATGAGCTGGGACCTGGGGTGAAGTATATTTTTTCCTTAATTGGCAGATATTACTATATTATTTTAGTATAGTGCTTTTTAGAAGAAGAAATTGTGTTTAGAAGAAGGATTCTTGCTGGCAAAATGCTCTAGCTAACTCTATTCATGGAACTACGAAGAGAGGGGTTTACTGTCTCCTGAACAATCACGTCCAGAATTACAGTTCCTAGTTTTGTAGAGGAATCCTCCGTGAGGGTTTGTTTCTTTCTCTCTCCCTTCTGTCCCCTAGGAATATGTTTTCACACAGATTTCCAACTATCAGAATCAAGGCCATCATTTTCCCCTTATTCCTCTGCAATTATGTCTATCACAGTTGTAAATACCATCAAAATGCTAATAGTTCCCTACTATTTCTCTTGTGGCATGTGTGCACAGGCAGCATTTTAAGTGTTTACCTTTGAATCAGTACAGTAAATAAAAAAATTCACCACCTTTATATGAAGCCACCCTTGTTTACTCTGTCTTCTTACTTGGTTGTCTACCCTCAGCCCCAGTCCCATCCCCACCCCTACCCCCAGCCACCCTAAGCTCCTCCTCTTTGGGTATCTCATAATCTCATATATATAGTCAGTTTTCAAATTCATCTGGTATTTTCCTTCTTTTCTGGATACCTTCTCCATATTTTTGCCCCTTCCATTCTTGCTTTGGGGAGGCCTTTTTTGTCTATTCTGCAGACCAGAAGAGTCAAATTTGAATGGATCTGCTGTCTAGGTGTAAACTTTCTTCATTGTAAGCTTATCCTCACACTAACGGAGACAAAGGCAGACTCCCTTTGCATTCCTTTGATACTATCATCTCCTGAATGAAGTGTGAGGTGTTCGCTGTGGCATCTGAACTCTTCTGTAATATTACTGGAAGAGCCCTAGTGGCGGGGTGATTATACATTGGGCTGCAAACCCCAACATCAATAGTTCAAAACTACAAGCCACTCTGTGGGAGAAAGATTAAGCCTTTTAATTCTGTAATGAATTACAGTCTTAGAAACTCACAAAGACTGGTCTACCCATTGCCATAGCATTGCTGAGGGTCAGAATAGGCTTGATGAAGTGAATCTTTATGACATTATTAGCCAGGTTAGCAGTTCAGACCTGTTTGGAGCTCTTTAGGGAAAAGGTGAGACTTTCTGTTCCAGTGAAAATTTACAGCTTTGGAAACGGAAAGGTGGTTCTATTCTGTTAACTGGGATGCACTTGACTGCACTGAGATGAGATGGCATTTACCTTCCCTTTGATTCACATACCTTGCCTTTCTCTCCTCAACATCCTGTTCTGGAAATACCAAGTAATCATCTTGCCTACCACATTCAGTCTGTCCACCTGTCCCTTTTTCAAGCTGCCTCGTTTCTCAAGAATTACTTCTTTATTCCTTGGCTAGGAAAAAGTGATTAGCAAAAGTGATAAAGATTAGTATTATCTATTTATTTATTGCTGCTCTTCATTGACCCCTAACTCATGAAGACTCATGTATGACAGAGTAAAACTTCTTCTCCATAGAGCTTTCTTGGTATCATCTTCAATGAAGTGTAGCTCTGTCTTTTGTGAAGCCATTGGTTGCATATTTTAACTGCCAAATGTAGGGCAGTAGCTGATGGCAAGCTGTTTGTGCCACCGGCTTCCTTAGGTGAGCAAGATAACTTTTGAAGGAGCTGTTAAATTTTGAAAACATCCTTTCACATTATAGGTGTTGCAGTCAATGACATAAAACAACATATATCTGAATTGTTGATTGGAAAACTGATCAGATCTGTAAACTTTGACCTGATTCCCAATGAAATTGGAGCTTAGAATTTTTACAAATTATAAAATTAAAATCAACAACAACAGCAAAAATGACTTCTGAGGAATCTAGCCTGGATTTTTAATACCATTGTGCTTTTTACGCCACTGTATTTTTGCATTAGATTTAAAAAACATTTTTAATATAGTCGAATTATGGGAAGAACCTAGTAGAGTTAGAGAGAAGCCAAATTTGGGGTAAAAGAACTAAATTGGTAGCACTTGTTTTTCTCTGCTTTAAAACTTTTTGGAAATAAAGCAGAGTACCCATATGCTAACAAACACCAACTAGAATGAATAGTTGTGAACGTGTTATCACAGTTGCTTAAGATTTCTTTAAAATACTGTCTAGCAGAAAAATCTGAAGTTTCTTTCTTCTTTTTAGAGGCAAACAGTGACATGAATTTGCTGTGTATTATTCTAGCTCTGGATTTTATACTTTTCGTATGACTATACAAACACATATGTAAAAGTATACATATATATGTGTGTGTGTGTATTTTACCTTCTAGTGATGGACAATTAGGCTATTTCTCTTTCTTTTTTTAATCACACATGTCTATGTGTGCTTTTCTAGCCTGTCATAAAAGGGGAAATCACTGATCTGTGGAATATGTGCCATGCCTTTACCCCTCAGCCCGCTATCCACTAGATATTATCAAGTTGGTTGCATTAAATCATACTCTCACCAAAGTTTTACATAGTTTCTGCTTCTGGATGTTCTCAGTACTACTTGGTATTATCAGAGCTTACATTTTGTTGTTGTGAAATGCTGGTTTATCAACCAGCCTTTGAATGTTTCCCCAGAGTTTTGGCAGGACCCTATAAGGGGATCACAACAAATACTAAGAAAGTTACAGTTCTCAAGGAGCTGGTAGCCATGGAGGCATTCATACCTACAGAGGTTAAGAGAAGATTGCCATGTATAAGATTACTAATAAGTTATATTGAGGTGGTGAAGGGGATCTTAGCATATGAGTGGGGGGAGAGGATGAAGAAAGCATGTAGCAGCAGTCAGAATGAATAGCCTGCTATCATCAAGTCATGACACAATGCCCTTCAACCTTAAACTGTGATGAAGAATTAGTAGATCCTTAAAGCTTATCTATTTTCAAACTCATCATTTTATACATGAGGAAATTGATGTCTGGGTAAATGGAATAAGCTTGCACCAGTCACCTAAGCTATTACTCAAGTGACATAGGTAAAAGAAGCAGGGGGGATTTATTGGCTTCCTTGACTTGAGCATCCCAATAGATTGATCGGCATCATGGCTGGACATCAGAAGTTCATCAGGTAGCACCACTTGTATTCTCTTTTCACGCTTTACCCTGCCTTCCTCTGGCCAGACCTATTTTTCCCCTACTCCATCCCTAGAAAGGCAGAGTAGGGCATTGGCAGCTCTGGTCTCTCCTCTCTTGGATCCTTAAAATGTATGTTCCTGTGGAAAGGAATTTTTCCTCTTTTCCCCCCTTTATTAATTTCCACTAGTTATAGCCAAATACCTACCATTTCACCATTGAGTGTGCTCTGGAAACTTGCTCTCCAGCAGTGTTTCTGAAAGCCAGCGTGAGGATTTGGCCAGCTTGGATGAGAATCTCACCCTAATGAGAGTCAGGGTTTTTTTCTTTGAGGGCAACTCGAGCCAGATTAACCAAGCAAAACTCGTACCCACTGCCATCCATTCTATTGAGCCATGATGATTGTGGAATTTCCAAGCTGTGCATCTTGGGAGCAGATGGCCTCCATGTTCTAGCGCTAAGCAGCTGGTGGACTTGAACCACCAAAATTGTGGCTAGTAGCCAGGGCTTGCACTGACAGTAGTGACATGATGCAGTGGTAGAAGGGCATGCCACAAAGAAGTACCAAACCATGACATTTGCTTTTGCATTAGCTGCTCTTTTTTGAACTGCAGCCCAAACACATGCTCCAACAGCCCACCAGGACTCCTGGTTTAAGCAATAATAATAATAAAAAAAAGAATGAAAGCAAGGCTTGTTCATAAAGGATGGCCATTTCAATCTGTTTGATATGTAGAGTGGTTTTTTGACATGATCCATTAATAGTTATGTTTTTAAAAGAATGCCGGCATTATTTGTTGCAGCGACTTTTGGTCCACAAACCTGTGCGGGTAACATCTTTGCCATGATTGCATTAATCCAAAGAGCAATTTTTGAGTAAATTGGTACAACTTGTCCAATAAATTCAAAGGTAAGTCAAATGCCTTTCTATCACTCGAGAGATTCCTAACCCGTTGAATGCAAGAAGGGTTGAAAAGTTCGATACATAAACCAGTTGGGTGGAAAGAAACCATGAAAAGAGAAGCTAGTTTTCAGATTACTCTAAAGCAATGCTTCCCTCTGGAATTGTGACATAAAAGTAGCATAAATTGTAGCATAAAAGTGTTTCATGTCGACGATGTGAGTGGAGGTGGGTGCTGAGCAATTTTTTTTTTTCCTGAAAGTGGGCAGTAGACCCAATAAATCTGAGAACCTGTGTTCTAAAGGGAATCAGAAAACCAAGAATCACACATTGAATTTGAGTGGCAAACTGGAGACCCAGGGAGCTGAGAGGCCATGGCAGACAGGCTGTGTTCTCAGAGATGGGAATCCAAGAGAGCATGAGGATTAGCTTTTAGGGGAACCCGAAAGAGAAGATGAGGGGGGTCTCAGATAAACTGTAGATTATCTGAACACCAGCTTTTATGCTTTCACTGGAAGGCAGAGGAAGCACTGATTGAAAAAAAGAATAATAAGGCTCACTAGCCAACCAACCAACAACAGAATCTGTGCCGGGTATGGCCAGTGCAGAGGAGCTGTTGTTGTTAAGGAAACTTGCTCTATCACCAGGGCACCGACTGAATTAGACGCGGGAGACCCTGTAGGCGGAAGAGCGCGGGAGCTGTAGCATTTTCCTTTTGTGAAGGAAAGATTAGATTAGAATGTGAGGATGTGTAAGTGAAAATTAAAGGATGAACCCACGGTGGAAGCCCTGTGGAAGCAGAATCGTGAGCGTAGTCTGAGAGATGCTTCCACTTTGAGTGACAGGGAGGCCTTAGGAGGTCAATGGAGGATCAGGAGGAAGATGTGCCTAGGGCTGGGTGGGGTGAGTAAGATTTTTATGTTGAGTGTATCACCTGGTGGGTAATATTACATTGCAGAGGCATAAAATTTTCAGTTATGTGTGGATATAATTTGCAGTATGCTATTATTACACAACCTATTTAAAATTCCTACATAGACACTGAGCACCAACAATAGGTATCATTTTCAATTTGGTGAATTTACACATGGGAAAATAATCATCATCACATTGTTTTTATCAATAGAAAAACATTGTTTGTTTGTTTTGTGTTTTAGCATGGGAGTAATGAAATTAAGCCTTCCTGGGAGTGATGAATGCAAGGTGTGTTTTTGCAATGGTCGTAATCTTGTGAAGATAGTGGAGTTGTGTTTTCCTAAGTTTATTTCTGGGTTAATAATTGTTATGGTGGGGAGGATGCTTTTGTTATACTAGATGTTTAGGAAACACTGAGCTTAAACAGGTTTCTTGACAGCAGAACTTTTTTTTCTTTTTATGTCACAAGCTTTATATATCGTTAACAGTTGATGTGCTTGCAGGAGGCCCCACTGTGTTGCCTTTCCCAAACTCTATTTGGTAGGCTCTCTCTCTCTCTCTCTTTTTGAGTTGGGATCACCTGCACTACACCTGAGGAGAGCAGACGCGATGAGGAATATGCACAACTACATGGAGATTAGACGACGGGACTTTTAAAAGTTCATGGAAAATTTTTTTTGCCTTTCTCTTCGTCTTTCCCCAACAAACATTTTTGATGTCCCCTTGTAGATTGTGCGTTTTAATATGAAACTGATTTATCGCAGCAGCTATAACTGATGTGTCTTTAAGAAGTGAAATTTGCAATATTCTTTTGGAAGATTTATTACTGGGGGTGGTGGGGGAGAGTTTAATTGGAAATACTCTCCTTGAGCTTAGTGGAGTAGAGAAATTAATTATAAAGACTCGAAGAGTCACCTCTTGCCATAGGTTGTCTGCCTCTGCACTGGAGCTGATGACAAGTATGGGCACAGGATCATGTCTCCATTACCTGCTCGATATAAATGAAGGATCAGCTTTACATTCCAAATGATTTTCTCCTTTTGTGCAGAATGCTTTAAGACTGCCTTTCTCCTTAATCCTTGCCATTGCCTGTGTTCTCAGAGGCTGCTGTTCAGCCCCAGCCAGGTTTCTTTTGTGTGCAAACCACTTGCAAGGTGCAAATTAATGTCAAGATTAGCCTGATACTGATTATTTTGCTCCCAGTAAATAAGTGTATCATCAGTGACTGGAAGGTGTTCCCTTTTATTAATCTGATTCTATCAAGAGTCCCCTCAGTGGTAGAATTGAATTCACTGCCATGTCCTGTGGAAGTTCTTTCATCCTTTATTGTCCTGGATCTCAGCAGAAGCATCTTCTCCAACCTCGCTGTGTATGACATCAGAAATGTGCCTTGGGGAATGCAGGCATGGCAGGAGGCAGTGTTGAGAAGAGATGGAGCCACCCACCCTACCATTTCGTAGTTTCTGGGTTTTCTTTATCTGCTAGTTATGCTTTCCTTAGCAGTGCTACTCTTTTTACAAGATAAATCAAATACAGAAGAATGTAGGTTACTGCAAAAAGTTGGCTTTGGGACCAGATTAAAATTTGAACTCTAGTCCTGTCACTTAGTTGTCACCTGACTTAGTTCATCATCTCTGGACCTCAGTACCAAGAATAATGCTAGTATTAATTAAAAGAAAACAACAACAACCATAGATTTTTTTCCCCATAACTGTTTGAAACCTCCTTTATATTTGGTGCTGTGTGGGATTGAGGTAAGAGCAGCGAGACCCGGGGCAGACTCTGCAGTCCACTTTCACGAAGTGCATTCTGACTCCTAGTCACGTTAAGGACCAAGTGGGACTGTTGCCTTCTGGGGTTTCTAAGGCTGGAAACCTTAACAAGAGTGAAGAGCCCTATGTTTTCCAGCGAGAGGCTGGTGGGTCCAGCTTCTGACTTTGTGGTAACCTATGTGCTCACAAACTATGCTAATAAGGATGTTTATTATTAAGCATTTTCTTTCAGTGCACTCTGAGTATAATTCACATGTGAAAGACTTGGAAGAGGGGTGCATTCATTCTTGACTAATGAAGAGAAAAGGAAATGAGAATAAATTAAATACAATTTTAACAACCAATCATTTGAACAAGTGATGCAATATTGATTTCTTTCCCTTGCCATCCATCACTTTACTAGAGTTTTACATCTTTGATAGTAGTAATATTACATTTTTTAAAGGTTTACATTTTTTTAAAACACAACCACGCATCAGAACCTAATTCTAAATGTTTAAGGAGTATTAATTCGTTGCCTTTTCAGAACAGTTTTATATGCAATAGTAACTTTTATTCATTGTGTTTTCTAGGGACAACCCAGAGAGGATACCTTTCAGTCACACAGCTGGTACATGGTTATAACCTGTAGTCAAACCAGTCTGACTCGCTTACGCTTTGTTCCTCCCACGTTCCTCATTACATTCTGCTGCCTTTCCTATATATAGCAGTGTCATAGGGGTGTGGGATGATGCCACAGTTATGGGGGGAAAGTGGCCAGTACCCAACCAGATGTGTAGAATGTTCTTTACTGGATGTGCATTACAAAAGATAAGCACTTCACCTCCTGTTTTAGTTAGAGGTCTTTACCTATTTTATCCACATTGGACATGCTTTGGTTTATATTGACGTAGAGCTGCCTGAATGTCCTTATGCTGTTGTGAATCCAATTCCAAGTCCAGACCACCCAGTGTAATGAAGTAGACCCATCCTCAGGGTTTCCTGGGCCACGATCCCTATGGAGACAGATCACCAGGTCTGAAGTACATCCGAGTAGTGGTCTGTGGGTTTTGAATAGTAAGGTTTGGGTTAGAAGCTGAGCACTGACCTCCTGGACCGTGCTCCCATAAAGCAAACTCACTGACATCCAATACAATTTGAGTTGTAGGGACTCTGTAGGCCAGAGTAGATCTACAGTTTGGATTTGTGAGACTGTACATCTTCATGGGAACAAGAGCCTTACTTTTCTCCTGTGCAGAGCAGCTGGTGGTTTTGAACTGCTCACCTAATGGTTAGCAGCCTATGATGTAATCCTGTTCATCAGGGGACATTCATTTTCTTATCCAAAACCCATGGCTGGGAGGTATTCCAACCTACAGTGACCTTTAGAGGGTTTCTAAGGCTGCAAGTCTTTTCTTAATGATGTTTTTATTTATTTATTAAAAATTATTTTGGCATTTCATGTGTACAATTGAATAGTTCAATTAGATTGAGAGTTGCATTATCACCACCATAGTCAATTTTAGAACCTTTTCTTTTTCCTTTTATTCACTGTTACTAACATATTTATTATTATTAAATTGTGGTAAAGATATATGCAGCAAAATATTCTCTAATTCAACAACATCTACATGTGTAATTCAGTGTGGGGCCATAATCTTTTCGCTTGTTTGCTTGTTTTTTTGTGGGACCATAATCTTAATGCGAGCAGATAGCCTCAACTTTTTTCCTCCAGAGTAGCTGCAGTTTTGAACCATCAACCCTGTGCTTAGTAGCCTAATGCTTACCTGGCAACACTAACAGAGCACTTCTCCTTAGTTTTGTGCTCTGAAATATATGCCTGCTATAACAGAAAGCCATCTTAGTCTGCTGGTGGTGCTGGCGGTAAGCACTGATTACTAACTGCTAAGTTGACAGTTCAAACCTGATGACCCTCTGAAGTAGAGAAATGAGACTGTCTACTGCACCCCAAATTTTATAAAGCTTGGATGATTATAGAGGGCCGTTATGAGTCAAAACCAATTCACACTAGTGAATAAGTATGTCTGTGAATCACTATGGATGACTTAACGTACTTTGGTAGTATTTGTAGAGTAGATGAAATATATGTGTTCAGATATCTTTATATTTGACAAAGAATATATTTTGTACTGTTCAAGATATCCAGAACTGCTTGTTAACGTTGAAAGTCTGAAATGGTCTCAAAATGTATTCTCTGAAAATTGTACAATGTATGTCTCCTGGCAATTACCCCGTGCCTCCATATCCCTCCCTACTTGATAAAAGAGGAGCAGCATTATATTTCTGACTTTGATTAGAAATGTGTAGGCTAATAAAGGCCACCTTTTCCCCTTAGACATTTTCACAGTATCTACATTTTATATGAGATTTGTTTCTTATTTGAGTGGATCAGTTATTTCCACTTTTTATATGTTTCTGAACAATAATCGCTCTGATTTCTCACCTAATCATTAAATGGCTAGTAGTCTTAAAAAAAACAACTGACTTTTGTTGCTGTTCTTCTTAGTGGGGCTATGAAGTTTGAGACACTGTTCTTTTCATCAAGACCAAATTTCAAGGATTCTGTTGGTCACATTTCCGGTTTGTTGAGATGACCTGCAAAAGACGTTGGTTTTATTTTCACTCCATTGTAGAGACTTTCTGACTACCTGGAATATTGTTGTTTAGTTGGTTAATCCATCATTCACTGCCATTGAGTTCATTCTGAGTTGAGACTCCATAGGACCGTAGATCTGCTCCTGTGCATTTCTGAGACTATAACTCTTCACAGGTACCAAAAAGCTTCATCTGTCTTCTGGGAGCCTAGGGTAGTTTCAAGCTGTCAGCGTAGTGGTTAGCCAGGGTCCTTTCATCAAGTAGGTTGCAAGTATACCAAATAACATACCCGAGGACATATGAGAATTTGACTCATCCTCATTCAGTGGAGTAAGTACATTATGCTTCTCTACTTCTGCATGTCCTTCTTAGTGGTACAGATGGGACCATTCAATATCTAAATAAAGACAATATTCCATTGCGGTAGTAGTCATTAAGAAAAATGTAGAGCCTTTTGTGAGGTGTAACAGATGCAGATTTAAGTACAAAAACCCTAATAAAATTAAATTTCTACTAAGTGAATACAAAGATCTGTGTTTAAGAAGGAAAACATTGCCTACTTCCCAGGATCTGTGAAAACTCTTTACAGTATATCCTGGTACAAAGTGAGATGTTTCCTCTAACTATTCATACTGTATATATTGACAAGATGCTATGATTCATTCTTTTCTTTTTGAATGACTAGTGAATGTTTGTTTTTATTCATTTATAGTTACATCACCTACTACAATAACTTTTATTTCTTTTTTTTCTGTGGCACAATAACTTTAATAATTGTGCTTGATGATTGCTTTAGTACTGTTGAATTTTTGGATGTATGCAGTATGGGTATTATATCTTGCAAATGAAATTTAACCATGGGCTCAAGTAGAAAGAAAATGTTTTGAAAACAATAATGACAACAAATGTACATATGTGCTTGACACAATGTATGAATGGATATATGTATGATTGTGCTAAGAGCTGTATGAGCCCCCATTAAAGTGATTAAATAAGGAAGAAAATCAGATTTAAAAATATTTTCAGGAAATTGGTTTCACTGCAAAATTCTATTAAGCAAGAGATACTGGAAACAAAATAGTTAAAATTTTAGATTAAGACTTAATGTCTTAATAAGACTTAATAAGACTTAAATGTCTTATTAAGCATTATTGTTTTGTGGGCAATGAACTGCAGGTCCACAGTTAAGATATTTTCTTTTTTCAGTCTATTAGGATTCTTGGTCTTAAGAACCAGTAGAGTGGATAAGCCATCCATTCCTCTCACTCACTGTTCACTATTAGTCAAATTTCATGTGTTCCATTAACAACCTGAGGAGAGATAGCAGTGGTGGGTCTGCATTTCTCACAGCACTGGGATTCTGCAGAGAATCTCCTGGGGATTCTTTGATGTCTGAACAGTTTAGGGTATGCCTACTCCCCTGCCTCCAAATTCTATCTGTACTGCATCAAGGGTTATGGGAAATGAAAACACACCAAAAATGTTCCACCTCTCAGAAGTCTGTGGTCAAAAAAGTAGAGTTCAGTGGTCTGACTACCCTGGTCAAAGAGCCAAAGTACAAAGAATGGAAGAATGAATTGAGGAGAGAGGGGCTAACACTACCCGGATTATTAAATAGTTGATATGTGAATGTATGTGCATTGTAAGCCAAGTGGAACCGTCTTAGAAATTATAGTGTGAGGAGTAGGAAATCCCCTTTGCCTCCCTCCAAGGTCCTCCCTACCCACTTCCCCATTGGTAGCCAAATCTAACAATTGGATGCATTTTCTGTTCTTCATATTTTGAAATGATAAGATGGAAAATTGTGCTTTTAGTCAGACAACTAATTTTTTTCTTTTCCGTTTCTTCCTTTCTCTTTTATAAACTGGAATATCGTGGCTCTTCTAATTCATCTTGTTAGAAAGTAAGTAACTTGATATTTCAAAGATTGTGTTGGGTGGATGCTTACATGCATGAGGCAGTGTGTGAAAATATTGATGACTATCACTTCATGAATACTGTTTGAAATTTTTTAACTTTAAAATTCAGACTGAGCTGATAATGTTGGCTTTAACTGTGAAGAAACCTTTTTTTTAATGAATTAAGAATAATGAATGTCATATGTGTTCTTCCTGAGAACACTGACAAAACACATCATCTTACTTGCTCACTGTTGATCATTGTTTTGAATTAATTACTATTATTTAAGCAGGCCCATCAATGGCTCTTACCAGGATTCATTTTCTGAAGCCGAAACTAGTACAGTT
The DNA here is from genome assembly GCA_004026705.1 of Nesogale talazaci. Classification (NCBI taxonomy): domain Eukaryota; kingdom Metazoa; phylum Chordata; class Mammalia; order Afrosoricida; family Tenrecidae; genus Nesogale; species Nesogale talazaci. The sequence continues at coordinate 127,492 of PVJH01001285.1, read as the reverse complement.
ATATAAATAATACTTAAAAAAAAACGCATCTGCTCAGTAGAAGTTAATACAAGCTTCTTTTTTTTTAAAAGCAAACACTTTTATTGGGACATTATGCACATATCATATGATTCGATAGTTCATATCAAGAAGAGTTATACAGTCATTACCACAATGGATTTTAAAACCTTTTCTTCTTTCTTGCGCTCTTTGTTTTAAGATCCTCATTTCCCTCCAACCTTCCCTACGAACCCCCAAGAAACGATGAATTCTGTTGTTTCCTGTAGAGAAGCAACCATTCTAGATTTCATAAACTGGTAAAGAACCAAAAACAAAAAAAATAAGGAAACAAAGAGCTAGCAACAATAAGAATATAAAATATAAAACCTCTACCAAAAAGAAAGCGGAAAATATTATAAATAAAACTGGTCAAAGGGGGAGAGCAAATGATAAGGTGGTCATTTTTAACCTACCTACATAATCCATATTTTCAGTCATATATTCTTTAGGAAAATATTTGTCAATTTTCTTGAGCTTAGCGTGAATGATAGCACAAAGACCGGTTCCTAAAATATCCTTTCCATGTATATTGTACATTGACTAAATTATTTTTATACTCATTTGACTCTTAGGATACTAATACTTTATCATGTTTAAATAAATTGGAAAGTATTAGAGGTGTGATCTTTTTTTTCCTGTAAAGACGTGCAGGTGATATGCTTAAAACTAGGTGACAAGGAATACTTGAGTGGCAAATTTGACATCTGACAGTGTTGTAAAGTTTAAAGTAAAACAACTTTCATAGGAATTGGGAAAATTTGGGGAAAATTACAGTAATTGGTGTGACTTTTGGGGATAAATTTTCATGTGACTGGATTGTAAATTGCACATTTGAAAATATTTCTAAAATAAATCCCTGATATGTTGAGTTAATGAATAGTTTAATTTAATAATGTTTTCATGCTTACTAGGGCTTATTATTTTTATGAAGCTAGGAGCTTATCACCTGTATTTGAAGAAAGCATAGTAGCAAATTGGCTACTTAAATAGTCAATTTATCTTCTCTAATTACTTTCAGTTTGCTGTACCTTAGAAAGAAAATATAAGTTACAGTTACTTTAAATTATGCTTGTTCAGCAATTTTTAGTTTTCTTTAAATCCTGTATTATTCTTTAATGTCCTAAATCTGAGTTCTTAGAATCATAGTTATTAAGACCTAATGAATCAAAGGTATGTGTGTAGTTTGGTGTGAGGTGGACAATTTTATTGTCTGGGTTGTGTCATTTTTATCTATTGGCTTCTATTTCATGTGCAGCGTTAACATTTTCTCGCCAAGTCCCTCCGGGAAGTCTACTTTCCTGACAGTTATACTAAATTAAAATTCCACAAATCTGGCATAATCATCGCAAGCTTGGCTGTGTTTTTGTATAAAGTATAATGACAAAAATGTTTTTTTTTTCTAGTATAGAGTATCACATGTATGGCATTACTTACTGGGAATTTCTTCACAGAGAGATGTTTCTGGGGAGATGAATATATTCTACTCTCCAAGTATCCTAGAGATGACTAAATAAGAGCAAGAAATCTTTTGTGAGGGATAATAATGAAATGAGTTCTGTAAGCTTGTAGGATCTTTATGAGAAAAAAATCTAACCATATTACACTATTACCATGTTACCTTCATGTTCTAACTGCATTGTACTAGACCAGATTTCTGTTACAGATCTTGTTTCCTGCCAAGCTCAATAGAATCATATTTATGAGCTGGCTCAGAGCAGATGCTTCCTAAAACACCAAAGAGTGTTCTTCCTATTATAATATTTATATATTTTTATGACTATCATACATGTGTGTGCATGTTGACTCGCTACTAAATATGTTCTAGAAATTCAGCAAATTTGACATTTCATTGAGTTGGTAAATGTTCAGAGGAACATTTTTTTGTTGAAAGAGAAATTTATATATTTTTTAAAAAATATATTTTAGTAAAAGGTAGGGATTTTAACTCAGAAATTCCAACTTTGAAAGCTTAAAGGGCCTAAAGGTTTTTTTATAGAATATTTTGTGATAGCATGTGGAACCCATAAGAGGCACTTGGGTGGCGTGGTGGGCAGTGAGGCTTCTAATCAATACTGGCTGGACCAACTATTGATCCTTTAGTATATTAAGAAGTAAAATGTATATGGATACATTATCATTAAGTGAAAGCAGTAGTTTAAGCCCTTGAAAAATAACAGTTGGCAAGCAAAACACAGAGAATGAATCTCAACTCTACCACAGACAATGTATAAACATTATACTTGTCATAAACATCATTCCAAGGGTATGAATGCATTTCAATAATGTTTGTGACACTGAGTGTTGATAATTTTAGTTTTTAATGCTGCCTCATTTATTTTTGAAAAAAAAAGTTGATGTAACCGTACAGAACTTAATTACAGAACATATTTATTATCTGGGTATATTCCCAAATACGCGTGCATTCATTTGACTTCCCTAAAAAAACGTTGTCACCAGAGAAGCTCTGTCAGCGACAGAGACACAGACATAGATTCTCCTTAGCCAAGTCAGCGATGCAGTCCTGAGAGTAACTTGAACACTTGTAATTTCAAATCAGTTCTTCCCTGGTTTCTTATTATTCTTTTGTTGCTTTTCAACCTATAGCATGGAGCTGCCCTTGAACTTGGCTTTTTTTTTTTTTGATCATTCGAGTGCAACCATCAAATTGTCTTTATTATTTAAAAACAGAGACTCCATGGTGCTACTTGTAAAATAATGCCACATAAATGTTGGGCTTTGGTTTCTTTAAAGTGTAGCCTTGGTTGCCTTTTGGATAAAAGCAAAATTTTAATTCAGGAGACTTTTTGCCTGAAGCCTATAAGACAGATGCATCTGATTAACTTGAGAAACTAGACTGGCCCTTTATTGTAATGTAGATGCTTTTGGGGTTGGGAAGATGTTTTTAAAAGGTTTGGAAGAACTTTTATTGAAAAGAGTTGAGAGAACAGTTTTGTCACAGTCACTCCGTCTCTCCGTCTCAGCCTACTCCATCTTTGCCCACTCTTGTTTTCTAGTGGAACCTCTCCATTAGCCTGTCTGAATGCCATGCTGCACACAAACACTCGGATAGGGGATGGAACGTTCTTCAAAATCCCTGGGAAGGCAGGCCTCTATGCACTCAAAGTAAGTGGGTTTGCTCGGCATATAATGTCTGTAAAATTATGGCAATATCGCATGCATTTTCTTAGACAGGTGCAGGTAAACACAGTTAGGTTTGGGGAAAGAATGGCCCCATAGGCCTTTAGCAAGTTTTCATGTGTCTTTCAAAAATGATTTTATAATAAGAATAAACAATGACAGTTTTCTTTCAGGAAAACATATCTGTGGTCTCACTCTGGCATATGGCAGTGGGAGATAGCTGTGGCTTCTTTCAGAGTCTTGAATTTTAAAAAATGTATTTGAAGGAACGCCAGAAATCTTTAGTTGGAAGTTCAAGATGATCATAATTGCCATAAATATTCAAATTAATGACCACCAATGGATACATAGATTTTTGTACTTTGGTGCCTTTCTTTGTAGAAAAAAAAATAAGACATTTATTTTTCTTGAAGACTTGATGGTTTTAATTAAGTATTTGCTTTTAAAGCAAGTAGTCATCTCAAATAAGTTGTGCAAATAATGCATAGATCTTTTCAGAGAAGTATGGAGAAAAGAAACCCAAACTTCATTGCCTGGGGCTTAATTATTTTTAGTAGAATTAGTTTTCTTTTTCTGTCAAGAAATGGAAAAATTCCATCTAAAATGGAAAATTTCAGGTTCATATCTACAGAGAGTCACATTGATTAATGCAAGGAAAACCATTTTATTCCTTCAAATGTTGTTTTTTAATCTTAATAGATGATGGACTACATTTAGAGTTCATTCATTTCCTTTGAGAAGATTTTTTTAAATGCCAAAAGTTATACCTGGCAATGGACCAAGGAGTCTCTCTCAGCTACTCAGCCTCTGGCTCTAGTCCCTCTGTGTGTTTTAGAAAATAGCATGTTAAATAAAAGGACTTGTATCATTTCAAGTGCTTTTTGTAGCCACTAGAGTTTTTATTATACTTGTTGAAATTTGAGTGATTAGGACACTTTTTCACATTAAGAAGACTGTAGAATTGAAGAAATTGCAACTACTTATGTCAAAGGGAACTTTTCTTTCGATACATGCTTTTAAAAGATTTTCACAGTAATCAACAGGGACACATTTTTTTTCTCCATTTCTAGTTTGCCTCATTCTGTGCCAGGCAGTGATTTCCATTAGACAGTAAATTATTGAAAATTCAAATAATCAATAACTGGACTACTTTAGGATTCTGAAAGTATTTTTCATGTATCTGTTTTAATACTCTTCCTAAAACATCATTTTAAAAAATCACCTAGAAAGAGGAATCGTCATGCCCTGCTGATGGAACGTTGGATTTAGGCTGTGAATCTGAATTAGATGGCACAGAAATGGCGGAGGCAAACGCTAATGGAGAGGAAAATGGAGGTGAGTGTGATGGACATTGCCTCTTCTAAAATCCATGTGGGAATCTAAGAAGTCACTAATTGAATTTCCTACCGTAGAGTTACATTTTTCTGTTGCATTTTTTTAATCACCATCTTATAGATTTACTTTCAAATAGTTTTAATTCGCAAGTTTAGCATCTATGTAAAATAAGCAATTCCTTGTTTTTTATTTTGCTTTGTTTTTCCCTAGTACACATTTCCATGAATGATTTTCTTGAGTGTTGTTAGGGTTAGTGTATTACTCCTGTGAGATGAGTGGATGGATACTTGTTGGCATCTAGTTGTTTTGTTTGATTTTATTTGTTGTATTTAATTGTATTTTACCTTTTATTTATATATGTATTTATTTGTATTAGTTGGGGGTTAATGCATATATTGTTCAGTATTTTAGTCACATCTGGTTTTATTTTTAATGTAATATTTAAAATAATAATATTTTTACTTCTGATTGTATCTGGTTTTTCTTGTGGTCATAAGTACTTTTGTGATAGCTTTATTTTGTGGCTTGATGCTTTTAAATTCAACTTAGTGTTATCATCCCTCACAGGGAAGCCCAATTTAGACAAGACACATTCCTCCAAGGGTTAAACACTTTTGAAAATTGAATTACCCTTGGCAATTCTACCGGGGTTATATTCTATGTCTGAATTCTATTCATGTTAATTCAGTTGCAGCATTCTAAGACACGCGCACTATGAGTTTGTTGGTGTGTGTAATTTATGTCTTGTGACTTTGTAAGTCTTTCTATCCCTTATGGAAATTCACCAGATGCCTCAAATGGACCCGGATAATGATTAGAGGGGTAGGTGTGTGGGGGGAGTTATTAGATTCCCTATGAATAGAAATATTAAAAGAAGTAAGGGGGTAGTAAGCGTGCTGTGGAGTGGAGACTCCAACCCAGAGCGAATCCATGTGTTGCAGAAGCTGGCCGGGGGGGAGGTGGGGTGGCCTTCCAAGGCTGCTGCTTTGAACCACTGACCTTTCACTTGGTAGTCAGGTACTTAACCAACCTAGTGGAATCATACGGAAACCTCTCAATTATCTTCAAACAAACAAACCTTCAGGAACTCTTAGAGAAATATCATATTTCAGTAATAGCCCAAAGAAGCCATTCATTTTATTGATGACTGTAAGGGGCCCCTTTGTATTCTCTGTGCATGCTGAGTGGACATGCCTGCCCTTTAACCTGATAGGCGCTCGGATGGGCCCCACGAGACTGAGTCTGCTTCAATTCCGATCTGTTTTGCCGCAGAGGCTTGGAATTTAACACAGGAAACAGATTCCTCTCTTCACAAAATGACAGAGTACAAAACTTGCATTTGATGGACTCCCTTGTCGTGGTTGTGGTGTGTTGGCCGCTCCTTGTTGTTAGAGCAAAAGCCAATGTTGCATGGCACTGAATGACTGTTTAGCAAGCTTAGTCTGTCGGCTCACTCTTCTTTAGTAGAATAAAGGAAAAGCTTATTCCGGTAATTTCGACCATCGCAATGCCTGCTTGTGTGAACATTTTCCCTTTTTTCACTCTTCCTCTATGGATGTTTTAGTGTGTGTCTGTTTAGAACTTTGTATTGGCAGCTATAGAAAGGCCTGCTTTTCATGAGTTAGGTGTTTTTGAGAGACAGGCATTAAGAGTATAAATAGGAACTATTTGTAGCATATTAAAGTACCTGTTGACACAGTGGAAAGGTTGGTGGGCCCCAATAGTGCTGGAGAACGATGAGGCAGTCTGCTTCCGTAAACCGCTGTAAACTCCAGCCTACGGGGGTGCTCTGGGTTCAAAGAGACTGCGCAATCATGGGTTAAGGGCCCCATTGGTTTGGCAATTTGAATCCATCCAGTACTTCTGTAGAAGATGAGACTAGTCGTGGACTTCTTTTGAATATGCCATTATAAGCACCCCGCACCCTGCCACCCTACAGAAACAACTATAAAGAATCATTTTATTTTAAACTATATAGGCCTATCATAAGTTGAATAAATTTAATGGCAATCAATTTTGATTTAGAGCTTATTCTGTGGTGAAACATGATATTGTATTAAATCAATAAATGAGGGGGTTATGAATGTAGGGAAGAGATGCATTTCATTAAAGACCCAACAGAAGTAAGGAAGGAGTATACAAGGAGAAGTGTAGCGGAAGCAGGAAAATCTATTGTGGCGGGAGAGGCCTGGGAGTGGTCTCCAGACAGGCAGAAGTGAGTGTCGAGGAGAGACTGCAGTGATTATGGACAGATAGAGAGACTTGAAGGTGTTGGAGCCTAAATATGTGGGGCCTTTATACATGGGTTTTGAGCGTAAATTTATACAAGATGATAGGCAACAGAAGAAACGGGAGATCCCTATACAAATTGGGAGGCCAGCTGAAAGGCTATTGCTCCTAATCTAGGTGAGGGGTGGTGGGTGGTAGCGTTTTGAATCCAGGGAGGAGAACTGGGATAAGTCAAGAGAAAATGGGAGAAATTTGAGACTACCAGCATAAACAATTCTCTCAAAGAATTTTGAGACACAACGAAGTGAAATGGGGAAATAGGAAAACATAGTACAATCAAAAGAGATTTTTTGACAAGATCTAGTCTAAAAATGAAGTTTAGGATATCTGTGTATTGAGGGAAGTGAAATCGTGGTGTGGAACTTGCTTCTCATAACACCCGTGCAGGGCAGAGTAGACGTGCCTAGGAGAGTGTCTTGGGCTGTGATTGTTACACAGGTGCACAGTGCCAGATCTTTTCTTCTGAGAAATGCTGAGGGATTCACTTCACACACCTTTCCCTTCGCACCAGGAAAGCTTAGGCATTGAGTCTTTGGGGCTCCTGTTCTCTACATTGTGACTTATAGATTATTTCCCTTCCTTGCGCCCTAGTTGCCACCAGCTTTGTCTCTGATGTCATTAAGCTCTACCATCAATTAGCTCTTCTTACTGTTTCACTGCAGGAGAGAAACTGGGTCTCCTCCTCTAGAAAACAGTCGTGTCTCCGAAACCCACAGAGGTTCTCTGTGAGTTAGCACTGACCCGCGGGCAGTGAGTATGGTACTTGTCTGACAGCTGCTGGATCACTCCTCTCCTTCAGTTTTTGAATATTTTAACTCTTATATATGACCTGTATTGAATGGTCGTGCAGTCATGATTGCCTCCTGTCCACGCAAATGATCCCTGACACATGCACGTATTTTCATGTAGCACCATCACTAGCAAGTTCACTTTCAGGCACTGTAGGACGAGAGGGGCAGGAAACTAAAAAGTCAGTGACTCTCTGATTGTAAAGGGCTCTACCAAAAGCAGGATGCGTGGACATCGGCTGGGTGTGTAAGATGGGAGTTATGTAAGTGTTCAGAGAAAAGATGGAGGATAGGGGAGATTTGGCTGTTGACTCACCCTGAATTCCAGAGGAAGCCATTGAAGGGTTTTAGTAACTGGAATGGAGGAAGGAATTTGGGGGAGAGCACTCATCCAGTAATTAAAGTGGAGCAAGGATAAAAGTAGGCTCCCATCATTTTACTGGTGAGTTTTTCACAAAACAATATATCGTCGTATATATTCAGCGAAGGTGACCAACATTGGATTTCTTGATATCTTCTTTGTAGTTACAGCTGGAAGCTTGCACTGAAGAATCAGGGGAATAATGGGAAAGTCCTCGACTTGCCCACTTGGCCTCTTAGAACAAACTATAATTACATCGTGCAGGACAAGTGTATTTCCTACCCAGGGAAGCACCTTTCTTGCTCACACTTCACAGTACAACTTGTTATTCTCCCCTTCACTGCCTTAAGGCATCTTATTCTCCTCAAACCTTGACTTCAGTCCCATGTTGAGTAACAACAAGGTCCAGCCTTTGCAAACTGATTATTGGCATATTCTTTCATCTTCCTAACATTTCTATAAAGTAGATTTTGGTCCTGTTTGTTAAGCACTGATGTGTCCTGTCTGATTCCTCCTGATCGGCGGTAGCAGAGTAGAAAGGTAGTCCCCTAGGAAAGAAGCCCTAGTGGCAAAGTTGTGCAGTGCTAGGCTGTCCATCACGAGTGGAACAGTTTGAACACACTGCCTGGGAGAAAGACATGGCAGTCAGCTTCCCTAAGGAAGCCCTCTGTGGCTGTCCTGTAGGTCATTGCATCAAAGCTGGCTTGACTTCAGGGGATGGGAGTCACTGATGCAATTTGCCCCCCTCAGCATTTGTCCCATTCTGACTTGATATTGCACAAGTCGGTTAGAGAAGCCATGGGTTTACCTAAACTAAGAAGCAGCTTTTCTAAATTATAACAATATTCCGACCAAGCCCTGGTGGCCTAGTGATTGTGTGCGGGACTGTGGTCCACAGGGTTGGCAGTTCAAATTCAGCAGCAGCTGTCCTGGAGCAGGGCTGGGTTTCCTACTCTCACCAGGGCAGTGATGCCACCAAAAAAAAAAAAAAACATTTCATGGTTTCTTGCAATTCGATAAAAAATTCCGCAGTACTGGATTGGGTTAGGTATCTTCCTTGCTTAACTATACTGTTAAGCCTGTTAGCAATTCTGCTTAGTTAAGCCAGAAATTAGAATGAATATACAGCCTTCCCATCTTTTGATTGTACATACAGATATCAGATTGTGAAAATCTGAGCAGAAAGAAGTTATTTGAGGAAAACAGATGGGACCAGGAAGAGGGAGGAGAGGGAGAAAGGGAGAGAAAGGGGGAAAAAGAGGTACCTACCATCCCTGTTTTTGTCTGTATTCCCCTTTTCTTCACATATCAAGGGGAGCAATAACAGAAGTCACCTCCTGAGGCAATTAGAAGGATGAGCTTCTGCTACATTCAGGATGTTTATCCCAAATTAATGAAGTCTCAGTGGCCTCTGCAACACCATTAAAAGGCTGAATCAGAGAAGGGTTTGAGAAGACAGCTCTTTATAAAACAACTGCCAGTGAAGAAGTTAAGCTCTGAGTCTCCAGTGCTTGGTCACATTCCTGAGCACTCGAGACCTTAGGAAGTGCGAAGTTGATGACAAAAGTCCTCCGCTGGGATTGGTTAGCCAGGAAGGCAGATTCCTCACACGTGGGTGGATGTGTTATTCTGGGTAGACTAAAGAAACAAGTTCATAGACATGCATATGTATATAAGGGAGAGGTTTATATACAAGAGGAATGGAGCATTGAGAAAGCATCCCAGCCCAGTCCAGTCCAAGGTTATATATCCGATATTAGCCCATATGTCCAATACCAGTCTATAAAGTCTCCTTCTGACTCATGAAGCATGTGCAGTGACAACAGGACAATCACAGGGCAGTAGGTGCTGAGTTTTTTGTATCTAGCAGCAATAGAAGCATCCTTGCACTGGCAGGAGTCTCCCCATGGCTCCTTGTTTTCAGGGCTCAAGGTCCATCAGCAATATCCATTGGCGAGAGAAGCATCTCAGCGCTGGCAGGGGTCTCTCTGTGGCTTTTCTGGTTTCAGAGGTCTGGTTCCATCAAGGTAAGCCCACATGACTTCTATTCCGGCTCTCCCAGGAACATCTCCAAGGAACTGAGTCTATGGTATCTCACTTCCAGTGGGAAATACCATGAGATTTCCCAGAATTCTTAGAGAAAGCCATGCCCACACAGAGGTCTCATTGGCTACCTCAAGATTGACAGGCTAGACTCCACCCCTACACTCCCAATCATAAAATTGACACGAGTACATGACTACCACAGTGGGGCTGGTATATCACAGAATATAGAACCATTGAGACACACAAAAAATGTGAGATTTTTTTTAATGTAGTTTGTTTCTTTAACTCTTAAATAACTTTTCCACTTAAGGAGAATTTGACACAGAATTGAGAAAATAAGCTTCAGATTTTACAAGCTAATTTCTAGGGATCAAATCATGATTTTAGGTGAACCACTTGATACATCCATGTTGACAACTCATGACTATAAATATATGCTGATATAAATAGAGATCTATGTCATCCAAAGGAAATATTTTCAGTTTTATGAGCTATTTCAGGTAGAGAAATATGAGTCTCTGTGCGTATGAGTTGTTTTTCTGGACATAATGTATTGGTTTACCCATGTGAGGGTGCATATTGGTACAAACAAATGAGGAAACTTAAAAAAGTTAATGGGAAAAATTCAATGAAATGTAACAGACGTTTTCTATGAACTTAGAAGCCTTGTTATATTAAGTTGACTTACCATATTCCATTAGTCTGCAAGAACCAATACTTATTATATTGAAATGACACATTCACTTTTAGTCTTCCTTTTTTATTTACAGACCATGATTCAAGAAAAAATTAAGTCATTTTATAATTTTAATAAATGGCATGCTTTAATTCAATAGCTATTTACTTTTTCATATGAAGAAAGCAGGGTGTGTACCCTTTTAAGGCAAGGTTCTGCTTATTTTTAACTTGATGGCTTTCAGGGAGGGTGTAGAACTCTAGTGAGGGAATTGACATTGTAAAAGTCTCTTTTAGGAAGTGAAAAAATAGAATGTGTTTCTTGGGTTTTAGTCTTAAGATCTATGAGTAAAATAGTGATTCCAAAATTTTATATGACTGTCTTTCACTATTTTTAATGACAAATTTTATATGTTGGTTTCTGATGGTATAATTCTTGGCAGAGTTGTAGTGACTTAATGGAACGTTAATTCAGCTTACTCTTTGTTTCTGTTGGCTCAGAACCCACAGTTTAAGGGGATCATTTTTGCAGAAATAAAAGGACCCTGAAGGTAGCTTAAAGTATGTGGATGGGCTCTCTTTTGAGACATCAGTTGTCATACCAATGAGCAGTTATTAAAGGCAGTAAGGCGTACACTCAGAAAGTTGAATACAGTGGCATCATCTAAGGCAGTGCTTCTCAACCTTCGTAATGCTGCAACCCTTTAATACCATGTTTCATGTTGTGGTAACCCGTAGCCATAAATTAATTTTCGTTGCTACTCTCTAACTGTAATTTTGCTACTGTTATGAATTGAGCAACTCCTGTGAAAGGTTTGTTTGACCCCCAAAGGGGTGACTAATAGGTTGAGAACAGCTGATCTAGGGCCTAACAATTTATCAGTGCCAATTTGTACCATGATAGAGTACATGAAGGTGACCTTGGTAGGATAGTAGAAGAATTCTTGCCTCCCACAAAGGCAGTCGGAGTTAGTTGTTTATGCATACCCACTACTTTGTTATGATGCCAAGTCCATTTCAATGGCACTATCAAACTCAGGCTAGGAAGGAATACGGAGGATCTGCTTATGAAATTCAGCCAATCAGAACAACCCTATGGAGGGTTACCAGGGTTCGTCGCCCTGGGGTTGAACAGGGTTAGGGCCCATTTGGTTCTGTTGTATCTGGACTCACCATGAGTGGGTGCCACCTTGTTGGCAGCTAAGAACAAGTACCGCAACAAAGAAAGTGATCATCAAGACCATTATGGAATTGGGATGGCAGTATTTTGAGGAGGGTGCTAACCTGTTTATCATCTTTCTCCTTATGATGTATTACTGATTTTATTTTGCTTGAGAGTTTCAGGTGCTTACCTGTGCATCTCAGTGTTCTGGGTTTAAGAAAGTGTTTACAAGTCTGAGTGTTCCTAGAACAATGGTTCTCAACCTGTGGTCATGACCCATAACATGAGGAACTGTATTGAAGGATCGCGGCATCAGGAAGGTTGAGAACCACTTTCTTACAGGAAGATGAGAGGGCATGATCAATTCCTATTTGTCAACCATTGCTAAGCATCTTATAGGTGAAGAAAAGTAATTTTTACAGCATCTGTGCTAGCTCCTCCAGTTTTCTTAGAATAGGGTAGGGTGTCTTTTGTTTGTTTGGGGTGGTGGAATGCACGTCTTTCATCCAAGAGCTGTAGCATAGTTAATGGTTTTGGTATTTCATGGAGACACCTGGTCTTCATTGGTGGCCTGATGAGACTTAAGAATGGGTGAATTATGTTGTGTTAGCTACACATGGAAGAAATACAGAAGAATTAGAGCACACTCCACAGTCAGAAGGAACCACTGGCAGAAGGTAACCCTTCCTCTGCTCACTCCTCATTCTCCCTGCTTGCCTACCAACCTTCGGGTCTCTCTGTCCATGGGGGATATAAAGGGTTTCAAATGAGGGGGGATGTCCATGGGGGATATGAGGGACTTCTACTGCCTGTAGTCTCCTCTCACGTTATTTTTCTCAAACCCATCAATTTTGTTAGATTGTAGTAGAAGATGTCCAGTAGGCTAGGAATCTCATAGCCTCCCTTGCTCCCTTGTGTTGTCTATGATAACTCTTCTGGTTGATAAATTTTTCCTTATGCTCACATCTTTTGTACCTTAAATTTAACTAATTTACTTTCTTTCAAAAAACAAACAAACAACCACCCCCAAACAACTTCTGCTGGTGAAGAACAGCTGGGTACCATCTCCATCTCACCGCTGTGAGTAGGGCTTCTCCAGATGGCTTCTCCTAGGTCTTGCAAGCGTCATTTATAGACACTGTTTCCATTTTTCCCCCCATTAGGGACCTCTTTTCTTATGTATTTCCCCTTGAACTCTGAACTTTGTAATAAGTAAATTTGCATCCATTTTAAGAGTCCAAACAGTCAAGGAAGAAGAGAAAGCTCCTTTTTAAGTGCAGATAAGGTGGCCCACTTAAGGGTACTTTTTCTTTTTTTTCCCCCCTCACGCTATGAGAGAAATAACGTATAATGTCGAGCTAAACATTGGAAGGAAAATATGACCTCACAGTAAAAACACACTCTCAAATATAAACAGAAATCAGAGGTATTATCTCAATTATTCGTGTTAACTAGCCAATTAAAAATAGCAGGTAGTTTTTCATTCACATATAGGACAAGGGATATTTGCTGCCTTTTCAAAAAGGGCCTTGTCAGTGATTGAAATAATCCTTTCTCTCTTTTTTCTCTAAGGAGGCATTATATACTCATTTCCCAGATCGTTAACCTTCTGACGCTCCCTAGCTATTCTACACGAGAACTGATTGTGTCCATGTAGAAATGTCAAGCCATTCACAGGGACACACTTAAGTGAAGCCCTGTCCCTTCACCTGGGCTGACGTCCCTCTGTGGCCCTTCCTGTCCTCCAGTCTTCTCACTCTGCAGGTCTCTTGCTTTGTTCCCATGCAGCTATCTCAGAAACCTGGTGCAGCATAGGGGATGACCAGTGTTGCGTCAGTAAAAATGACATCTCCTTTAGTGTCTCTCCTTACTGCCCAATACAAAGTACACACAGAGGCATCAGTCCATCATTAGTCTCCCTAACTCTGAAAGAAATTCTTCTTGGGTCTGTGAAACACGATAGCACGAATATCAACAAAAGTCCAGTGCCATCCAGTTTGGGTTTGGGAGGCTTTAAATCTTTTTTTTTTTTTTAATAACATTTTATTAGCAGCTCTTACAACTTTTGTGACAACCCATACATCAGTTGTATCCGGTGTATTTGTACATATATTGTCATCGTTCTTTTCTAGACATTTACTTTCTATTGAGTCCTTGGCATCAGCTCCTCTTGTTGCTCACCTCCCCTTTGTGGCCCCTTGATAGATTATAGATTGTTGTTATTTTCAAATCTCACACTGACTGCTGTCTCCCTTCTCTTCTGGTTTCTGTTGTTCTCCCCCCTGGATCGGTGTGTGCGGTGGTGTGACATTCATTACTATCAGTGCTTCCCTCCCTCCACACCCCTCCCGCATGTCCTCCTACCCTTCTGGTATCACTATTCTCATTCCTGTTCCTCGGTTCCATGTGCCGTGAGCTTTGTCTCTTGGGTAGAGCTATGCACATGGCCTAGTCCAGTCCAGAGTGGGAAGCAGGACTGGGTCATGATAGTGGGGGGTGAGGAAGCCTCAAGTGACCGGAGGTCTGTTGCGTGCTCTCTCGGTGCTCTACTGCACTATGATTGACTCACCCCTTCTGCGCACCCTCTGTGTGGGGATTTCTATTGTCCATAGATGGGGTTGGGTCTTCCCTCTGACTTCCCTCATTCCCTCCAGTGCATTCTTGTTTGTTTGTTGTGGATCTTCTGATCCCTATTACTGAGTCCTGTTGACCCCTCATGACCGAACAGGCTGATGTACTCCTTCGATGTGAGTTTGTTGCTTCATTGTTGGATAGATGCTTCTTTAACTTCAAGCCTTTAAGACTCCAAACACTATATCTTTCAATTGCAGGGCACCGTCCTCTGTCTTCTTCACATTTGCTGATGCACCCATTTTTTTCTTGAACAATCGTGTGTGGGGTGGGGGTGGCTGTCGAGGGGCGGTGGGCATCACAAAATGCCATTTTGTTAGAACAAATTGTTTTTGTGTTGAGGGAGGAAATCAGCAGCCTCAGTGTATTGCTCTATAAATAGATGTACATAGACCAATAAATACCTCTTATTTTTATGGATTGATATATTTGCATAAGCGCACTCCTCTGTTAATACCTCTATCTACAACTTTGCTTCCTAGAGCTTTTCTTTTGTTTCCTTTGGGAGGTTTTACACCTTTGGGGGAGTAGGTGGTCTCACCTTTCTTCCTCAGAGTGGCTGCTGGGTTTGAACAGTTAACCCTGCAGTTAGCGGCCCACAGCTCACTTCATAGCACTACCTGGGCTAATAAAGTAAGTTCTAGAATAGAGCCCTGACTCCAGTTGTATAAATTGCTAGGCATATTTTACTCAAAGGAGGTATTGTCCTGATCATTCTTAAGAGAACCAATCTTTAGAGTCTTTAAATTATTTTTCTTTCTTTCTTTCTTTTTTTTTTTTTTGTGGCATCACTGGCCTGATGGGAGTGGGAAGCCCAGCTTTATTCCTGGAGAGCAGCTGCTGGATTTGAACCATCAGCCCTGTGGGCTACAGTCCCGCACACAACCACTACACCACCAGGGCTCAGCCCTCTTTAAGTTATTTCACCACTGCATATTGTCATTATTATATTGCTTGCACTGTTTCTTTAATTTTTTTTGTCAGCTAGTATTATTGGTCTTTCTGGCATCCTATACCCTTGGAATGCTTTCCTTGAAGGCAGCAAGGAGAGTTATTTATCCCCAAAGAATATATACTTATCTTAGAACAAGGAATGCATTGAGCAAGGGCAGCTGTCCTTAGTCTGGATACAGAAAGGCTTAAGGGATTATCTTTTCTGTGAAAGAATTGAAGGCCAGGAAAGATTGAATTTGGGGTCAAATGGGCTTCCTGTACTCCTTTAAGTCATTTTTCACTGCCTTTTTACCACTTCAGACTTCTTTTTGTTTCTTAAACACAAAGAAAATTGAAAATGAGCACAATCTGAGTCCCCTAAGGATGCCAGTGCTGCTATTTTGGCATGCCATCAGTGAGCGCACCACTTCCTGTCGTCAACGGCTACTCTTTGTCATCAAGAGGGTTTGTGACTCCTCATGGCTGTGCAAGAAAGAGCAGAACTGGCTCCGTGCATTTCCAGCACTCTGTTTCAGGAGTAGGAAACTTCATCTTTCTCCCTGAGACACCTGAGAGGTGGTTTTGAACTGCTGATCTTGCAGTTAGCAGCCCAACACACAGTCCACTATGCCACCAGAGATCCTCTGGGGCAAGGATTGGAGAGATGGAGACACCACCCCCAGCAAAGTATGGTGGACATATTGAGAAATGATAGCTCTATATTTTGGAATCCTTCGGTGATTTTGCATTTACGTTTCTGTGATTTCGCAGTGACATTTCACTGATTTTTTGAAACCTTGAAAACTTTTCAAAAATGAGTCCTTGACTCCTGTTGTCTCTTTCTAGCTCTTTATACCGTAGCGCTCAACAAACATTATATGAATGACTGAATGATTAATAAATATATCAACTCTAAATAAATAAGCTTCCTCGAAGAAGACCAAACCGACTTTTAAAATGTGTCTTGAACAGTGACAATGAGTCAGTGTTATCTTCAAAATGTTACACAAAATTCGATTGCATTCTTTTCTATCAGTGTTTTATTGAGCCTATAGAGTGTATCAGGTTTATTTTTCTAGGAAACGAATCTGGTTAGAGAGTATCTAGTTTGATTGTTCACAAAATTGAAAAGGAGAGGCTGGAGAGAGAACTGAGAGGAATGGAATTGTTCTAAGAAGGCCCCTTTCCTTTCCTTTCTTAATCCTTTTGAACACCAAGCTCTTGAATAGCAAGTGACATTCTGTTGGGTTTCAGTGGGACTTATCACAATTAATAGTCAGAATGACTTGTGTGCTGTGATTATATAATCACCATGTCCAGATGCCTGCTGTGGCTCTGCTGTCATGTAGCCTGGGTTTTGAGTCCTTTGATTTTCTTCTATGGACTTTTTATCTTCTTCATCTTTTTAAATCTCATTGTGAAAAGCCACCAAGTTGTTAGCTTTTCTCTGAAAATAAAACAAGCCCCCAGGTAAAAATCTTTGTAATTAGGGCCAGGTCAGATAGCTTCCCATTGACTTGCAAAGGAAGATTTGTAGTAAAGCTTCCTTATTTACTTATTTATTTCCTCTGAGATTAGGATACTTGAAAAAAAATAAAAAGGCTTCTGTTCTCATTTTTTAAAGAGAGAATTTTCATTTGTCCAAGTAAGCTTTTTCATAATACAAACTGCTTGATCTTCTCTTTTGTGAATTCTGTTAAAAACAATAATGGAAGGTTAATTTTAAAATGGTTGGACCATGGGAGAGAAGCCCGGGGGGAAGGCAATGGGGCCAATGGTCCTTGAAGATAGAGGGGAAAAAGGTTGTGGTGAGCGGATCATGTCATGGACAAGGGAACAACTAGGGAAGCAGAACCCACATCGAGAAGAGGTTAGAGGTCCTGTGAGTATTAGAGCAACACCAAGCTAGTGGAGTGGAAGCACTAAGAGGTGCAAGAAGGGGAAAAGTGACTGTGGAGCAAGAGGAGGCAAAAGGAAACAGAGACAAGCTCTAGGGAGCAAAGGCATAGATAGGGAGATTAACAGATGTGTGCACTTATGCAAATAGATTTAACAGCAGTGGTATGGGCCTATGTACATATATTTATAAAGCAATGCACCTAAGCCACAGATGGACCTTGGGCCTTGACTCATATCTTCCCTCAATATAGGAACACTTCGTTCTAACAAATTGACATTTTGTGATGCTTAATACTACCCCCGCTCCCCGCCCCATCAATCAAGACAAAATGGCTACATAAGGAGATGTTGTAAAGACAGAGGATGGTGCCCAGCTATTTAAAGATATCGTGGTCTGGAGTCTTAAAGGTTTGAAGTTAAACAAGTAGCTAACCAACAGTGAAGCAACAAGAAACATACTAGCTGGTGTGATCGTGAGTGTCATCGAGACCAGGCAATGGATTCAGAGAGACACAACAAATAGTAAATAAAAAAAATTCATTGGTGACAATAGAGAGGTGTTGGAGTGGAGACCCAAAGCCTATCTATGGGCAATGGAATATCCCCCCACAGAGGGGTCGCAGGAGTCATTCAGGGTGTAATGGAGCACTAATGTGTCACACCGTATGCTTCTGATTGCTTGAGGCCTCCCCCTCTCCCTCACCTCTGCTATTATGACCCCAGTGCTGCTTTCCAATCTAGACTAGATGGAAGCATGTACATAAGTATTGGCAAGTGAGAAAACTCACAATACATGGAACCCAGGACCAGGAATAGGAATAGAGATAACAACGTGGTAGGGGGAAGGGGGTGGGAGAGAGGTGGGGAGGGAGGAGAGCAAAGATAGCAATGAGTGGCACATAACCACCCCCACCCCCACCAGGGGGAAGAACAACAGAAACCAGAAGGGAAAGGAGACAGCGATCCATGCGAGATTTGAAAATAATTGACAATCGACAATCTATCGAGGGATCAGGAGGGTTGAGGGATGGGTAAAAGGGAGGGTAAAAAAGAGGAGCTGATCCCTAGGGCTCAGTGGAAAGTAAATGTCTAGAAAAGAGTGATGGAATGTATGTACGAATGTGTCGGATACAATTGATGTATGGATTGTAACAAGAGTTATAAGAGCTCCCAATAAAATGATAGTATATAAAAAAATTGTTCTGTAAGTGAATGAAAATCAAATTCAGCAACTTACTGTAATAATCTCTGGTCTGCACCCATGTTTGCTGAGTTGCTGAGTCTGTGGCCGCTGAGACAGACTGAACAGTATTTCAGGAACAGTTAACTGTCAGAAATTCATGTGCCAATTTCGAAGGAAGCATGCATATGGGAGAGGGCTAGCAGGTGTACCGTCTATTGCCCCCCAGATCCTGCCACCAAGAAAAAAAAAACATTGAAAAAAGAGCCAAGGTTCAGTGCCATACAGTTGAATCCTACTCATAGTGACCTTTTCTAAGGACAAGGTAGAACTCCCCATGAAGGTTTCTGAGAGTGAAACTCTTTACTACTCCCTCCTTCCCTCCTTCCCTCTCCCTCTCCCAGAGTGACTGATCATTTCAAACTGTTGACCTTGCAGTCAGCAGCCCAACACACCACCCACCATACAACTGGGAAGCCCTTTGGTATTTCAATATGAATAGAGAGGTGGGTAAGGAGATTTGGAGGAGAGACACTCAGGAGTACCACAAATACAGCAAGTCTACATGTCTAGGAAACCCTGCTGGTTCTAGATTGACTAGAGTAGAGGTGTGAGTTGGAGAGGTACCCAAAATTCAAACCTAGAAGTAGAATCATGTTTATGTCTTTAGGGCAAGGCTAAAGCCCCTCCTAGAGTCTCATCCCCCTACATTTTAGGTTGAGTGGTGAATCAAGAGAGAAGAATAACTTGGAGAATTTTGAAAGAAATATAAAAAAGACAACTCCACAGCCTTGCAGGAAAAGTCACTGGCTCTCCAGCCTTGAAGGCCACCCCTGGGTATTTGCAAGCTTCCATCAATTGTTGTGCTTCTAAATAGACTGTTTGCAGTAGAGGCTTAGGAGCGGGAGTGGAGGTAGAGGAATAGAAATGATGAGAACCTCACTGAACTATTTAAATTTAAAACCATCAGATTAGCCTGTCTAGTTTTGTTCGACAAGCAAGATATCAGTCCCTTTCCAATACCTTTACTGTTCTGTTGGGATGATCAATGGTCGGGAGAGCTCTGGACGTCTTTTTGCTTTCTCATCGTCAGTTTGCCCATCCATACCAAGAGCAGCCAGTCTCGGGAGGTGCGTGTCTCAGAGTAGCAAGTACTGGCATGTATTTTGTGACCCTGGGAATACATGGTTGGAAAAGATAGTTCCCATTACATATCACATGCCAAGAAGATAGCACTTTCTAAGCTGCATGTCAGTGTTTGATATTTATTGGATAAAACATCTGCCCTAATTCTTCAGCTTCCTGGCTTCTGTTGTAATTTTACAGACAGGATTTTCCCTGATCCTCTTTTTGACATTCATTTTTCCTGGGCTTGTATTTCAGAGGCCAAACCCAGTCCCTTTGGTAAGTATTCAGGCAACTGTTTAAAATGAGCTTTTCATTATTTATATATCACATCTATTATTAAGAGAGCTGCAAGAATAATTAAAAGTCTAAACTGTGTGTTTTGTCAGAATGTGGATCTGCTTGGACCTGCATAATACGTCTCTCGTGAGTGAGTGTGCATAGAGCCCACCATCCATGTGTTGTCTACCGAGACCAAGTCACTCCTTTCCCCTAAGACTCCGTATCAGTCAGGCCTTCAAATACAAGGGACCTTCGAAGAGATTCCGTTAAATTTTAATTCCTTTTTCCCACCACCTTGTGAGCCCCCTCATGTACATGTTGTTTTCAAGTGCTGTCAAACCTATCTCAACATCTAGTGACGCTCAGTGACAGAGCCCACTCATGCATCGCCGTCCAATCAGCCTGAATCACTGTGATGCTGTATAGAGCGCAAACCAGAACCGCCCTTCTGGCTCTCTGAAACTTTGAATCTTCACATGAGTACACAGCCTCATCTTTCTCCTGCAACGTGACTGGTGAATTTGAATAACTGACCTTGGGGCTTTGTGGTTAGCTCAGTGATGCTATGGTTTCTTAAATGGTTACCGGTTGCCTTTATGGGAACAGATCACTAGGTCTTTTCTCCCTTGAAGCCTGTGATAGGTTCGAATCACCAGTTTTTCAGTTAGTACCTGGATGCTTTAACCAGTGTGACACCAGAGCTGTCCACTTGTTCTCTCTCTCTCACTGTAACACTGTGTTACATGTGTGTCTTACCCCTATCTCAATTCCCATTTATTCTAAAAAAAAAAAAAAATAAGATCCTCTCCACTGGAAAAATCCTTAATGGGTTTTAACTTCTATTAACATTTTAACTTCATTTTTGAAAGACATACAGCATTTCCTACACGTGCAATTCAGAGACACTGACTACAATCTTCAAGTGTTGCAACCATTCTTATGCTCATTTTCCAAATGGTTCCTCCCCCATTGATATAGGCCCCCAGCTTCCTATCCCTCAGCTTCCTATCACCACCGCCCCCCCCCCCCCACCGCCCCGCTGTTGTCCATTAGCTCTGAGATAGAGAGTCCTTTAAGCTAGCATGATGACCAAGGGAGACATTTTCTACTAATGAAGATAGATTGCTATTTAGCTGAAGGTCATGATGGCACAATGGTAAAAATGCTTGTTGGGTAAATGGAAAGGTCAGCAGTTCAAATCCACTAGCTGCTTCATTGGAAAAAAGATGGTGCAGTCGGTGCATAAAGATGACAGTTTTGGAAATGCTATGGGTCTGTGTATGTGTGTGTGTGGTGAGGGGGTGGGAGTTTACTCTCTCCTTTGGGTTCCTCTCAGTTGAACTTAAAGGCAACAGGCTAGGTTTTGAAGATTCTGCTGTTTGGTTTCACACGACTTCGGGGAGGGTTATTTTGGGTCCAAAATGTAAGGAGTACCCCAGGGTAGCAACAGGGTGGATTCATTCATCTTCTAGGTTATATACGGTACAATATTTATTTTATCACAAATGAGAACTTAGGGGTAAATAATGTGATAGGTTAACTGAGAATTGAGACCAAGGTTCTAGAAAAAGGGATCATGGAGGAAAGTGCCTGACAGTGTTTGCAAGCATTTCATGATGCTTGCCTTGGATGCAAGGTGGAGGATAAGACAGAGCTAGCAGGGTTGGGTTAAAGGAAACGCCATCCGTTGAGTTGAGAATAAGCTTCATTCATCGTATTTTCTTTTACCACTTGCACTCTACTCTCCTGCTATTCATCTGAAGTTCTGGGCTCTCTGATGAGCAGAATCTCACACCTATGTGTGGTAATCATCAGCCATGAGATTGCACAATGCAGTGGTGAAACCCCAAATAAGCAGCAGGCATGCTGATCTTGCAGCATGTCCTACAGTGTCCTGTGCTGTCCTGGATCAGGCACGGAGGGAGCTGTGAGCTAGACCACCCTATCCTCAGGAAAGACAACTGATGGGGTCCGGCTTACTTCAGCAGACTGACCATTCAGGGGAAGGGAGCCCTTTCCCACCCCTACACTGATTCTTGATTTGTTATTTGGTGCTGCTGCTTTGACATCTGCCTTTGAGAGACATAGAAATGAGAGAACGTCTTTCCTAAGCAAATCGCTGGTAAGTTTGATTTTTTTTGTTGTTTATTTTTTTTTGGGGGGGGTGGCGCATCACTGTCTTCTGGTGGTCGTGGGAGCTGCTCAGCGCTGCTCCTGATAGCCAACACTGGATTTGAACCGCCAAGTCCACAGGCCTCAGTCCCGCACTCAACCACTTACGCCACCGGGGCTCAGCCCTGGTAAGTTTGATTTTTAATGTCCAGTGGGTGGGAGCTTTCTCTTATTTTGCTAAATTTTCTCAAGATCCGTGCAGTGCATTTAACTCTATGTTTTTAAAAACTATTAGTACTTTTCCAATTTTCAAGGTAGAAATCCTGCTGTAACCATCATAAAGTAATGGCACATGTCCAATGCCAGTGGATGCTTTCCTGTTTAGGCCAGTCTGGTATTACATCCATTTTGGTGGTGATTGCATACACGTGCTCTCACTCCTTCCCACTTGGTCACCCTTCAGAATCTCACTGGAACCATGAGAAGTCTATACATTTAGGTCCCCAAATTTAAATTGACTGTCTACCCCCTTTTCATGAAAAAAATAAAAACAACTTGATATACTCCCCACCACCACCACCCCTAATAATGAAAAACCTGTGTGCTGTCATCCATAATTCAGGATACCACCTAGGTATTTGCTTTTGCGTTCTCTTCTCAATTGTTCCAGAACCTCCAGGTGGGGTATTGCCCATTCTGGGAAACACTCATCTATGTAATTAGTATTCAAAATAGGTTTATTTGTGGAACACAAGCTGATCATTATTTCCAGTATTTCTTGGTAAGAATGAATAGCGTTGCAGATTCGTTGTCTTTTCCAGAAAAGAAATTTAGAAACCGTAGTTTTATCTAAGTGGTATTTCAAAATGTAGCTTTGCTAGAACAGTTGGATTGTCTGAAGGAGGAAGAGTATGGTGATGCACCAACTTGTACAAAAAAGTGCATCCCTGATGATGCACTCAAGGACTGCTCTTGGAAAACACTGCTTCAGCGTGGCATTTCCTGGGCCCATTCCTCTCACCCACAAGTCTCAGTTACTTCATGTTCAGTTCCAAATGATTTCTTCCCTGACTTTGGTAATGTCCTGTATCAATGACTCCATTATGATGCAGTCGAACGAAAACTACGTTTGACCCTGACCTTTCTGCACCAGTGCTTAGGTTTTGCCATCAATCTAAGTGGGAAAATCCTGGGCTCTGGGGCCGGGTCAGCCTGGCCTTGCAGCCCAGCTCTGCTGTTCTGTCGCTCACATGCGCATGGCTGAGTGGCTTGGCCTTTCTGAGTGTACTCTCTCACTCTCCAGTCTGGAGTCAACACCTATCTGTCATGGAAGGATCGAATGCGATCACAAACGTTAAGCACTTGGCATTCACAAGGCACCGCCTCAATCCCCCTCTCAGTGGATCATTAGGTTTCCTGATTACCATTTATATTTGAGTATAAGCTGACCCGAATATCAGTCGAGGCACCTAATTTGACCACAAAAGCTGTTTTCAAAAGTTGCTGGAAAACTCGGTTTATAGACGAGTATATAGGTACTTTCTGTGTAAAACAGATTTGACTACTTGACCCTCCAGTCTGCCCCCCCTCCTGGCCCCATAGCCCTGCATCTAAGCCCCGGTGGTGTAGTAGTTATACAGTGGGGTATCATCTGCAAGGTCAGCAGTTTGAAACCATCAGCCTGGAGAAATATGGGGCTTTCTATCCCTAGGTAAAAAGTTAGCCTCAGAAACTCACGTGGGACAGTTCTGTCCTATCAATGACAGTGAAAGGACAAGGGCCTGCCTCAGTGGTACTTGTAAATTCTTGTCTGTAGTCAACCTAGTCTTTCAGGTGGAATACAAGTGGAGGATTGGTGGAAGAGTATTCACTCCTACAGGCTTTTCACAGAACTGAGATGCCTTTGGGTTTCCAAATCCCTCATGGCAAGGAGACATCCATTGGACTCCACAGAGTAGGTGAAAGAGAAGTAAATGATGTGTGGGGGTCTACGTCTGCCCACCTTTGGCTATCTTGTTTCCCCAAGTCAGGGGTCACACCTGCCTCTCCATGCCATCCTTCTCTTCCCACTCTGACCCAACCCTTCCAACCACAGCACTCTGCTCAGCATTCGGTAATTCACTGCCATGGTGACGCCAAACTCACAGGCTGTATTCACAATATGGGGTCTTACTAGGGCAGTTCATGGTGTTCTCCGTATTCTTTGCCAGCACCAACTTCAAGTCCGTTGTTTCTTCTGCAATGTTCCTTATTCAGTGTCCAAATTGCTCATGAATACGTGGCAATGGGAAATGCCATGGTTTGGGTAGGCATGCCTCAGTTCGCGAAGTAGCATCCTTGCTTTTCAACACTTTAAAAGAGAGGCATAAGGATCATCCAAAGCATTACATCATTTCATTTCTTGGCTACTGCTTCCATGAGCACTGATTGTGGACTCAAGCACGAGGGCATCCTTGCCACTTTAATTTTTCTTTGTTTACCATAGTGCTATCTATGGATCCATTTGTAAAAGTTTTTCCTTCTTGACCATACTTTGTAAACTCTGTTGAAAGCTGCATTGCAATATAGCAAGTGCTTCACATCCCCCTGACTTTTAGCAAGCGAAGTTTGTGATCTGCATATAGCAGGTTGCTGAAAGGCCTTCCCACAGTCTTAATTTTACATTCTACTTCATATCATCTGGTTTTTCTGGTTATTTGCTCAGCATAAAGATTAACTAAATCTGGTGAGAGGATACAACCTTGGAACATACCTTCCCTGAATTTGAACCAGGCTGTATTCCTTCGTTCAGTTCAAAAGCCTGTCTAATGATCGATGCGCAAGCCCTGCATAAACACAACGGAGTACTCAGGAATCCCCATTCATCTCAGGGCTATCCATAGTTTGCGTTGATCCACAGAATCGAATGCATAACCAATAAAAACAAGTAAACATCTTTCTGGTGTTTCTGCTTTTAGTTAAAATCTAACTAAAATGATGTGTCTTTTTCCACATTGCCTTCTGAATCCACCCTGAACCTCTGGCAGATTCTTGCTAATGTGCTGCTGCAATTGTTAGATCATCTGCCCCAAATTTTACTTGCATATGATCTCAATGATACTGTTTTATTATCTGAGCCATCTGTTGGGTCACCTTTCTTTGGAATGGGTACACATGAGAATTTCTTGAAGTCAATTGGCGATGTAGCTGTTCTTCCAAATTGGCATAGATAGTGAGTGCTTCCAGTGCTTCATCAATTTGTTGAAACCTTTCAGTTGCTATTTCATCAGTTCCTGGAACCTTGTTTTTGGCTCATTCTTTTAGTACAGCTTGGACTACTTCCTTCATTATTGTTGGTTCCTTGACATCTGCTACCTCTCTTGATGATTGAATATCAACTAGTTCTTTTTGGTACAGTGATTCTGTGTACTCCTTCATTCTACTTTTAATATGCTTTCTGCATAGTTCGATGTTTTGTTTATAGAGTCTTTCAATGTTACAACATGACGCTTGTGAAGTTTCTTCAATTCTTTCAGTTTAAGATATGTTGAGCGTCTCATTCCTTCACGGTGTTCTAATTCTTTTTTTGCACGTTTCGTTATAATATTTTACTTCATCTTCCTGAACTGCCCTTTGAAATTTTCTGTTCGGTTTGTTGGCTTCATCATGTCTCCATTTGCCTAGTTACTCTATGCTACCAAGTTTCAGAAGAGAGTCTCACATTCCTTTTGAAATTTTCTTTCTTTTCAAAGACTTTGCTTTCCTCATATGTGATGTTCTTGATATCTACCCAGAGTTCATCAGGTCTTTTGGCATGAGTAATCAGTGCTTCTCATCTGTCCTTAGAATGTTCTCAAAATTCAGGTGAAGTAGAACCTAAGATTCTCTTTGGGCTTTCATGGACTTGTTGAATTGTTGTTCAGTTTCCACCTGAACTTGCGTCTCACCAATTGATAGTCTGTTCCACAGTCAGCCCCAGGCTGGGTTTTAGCTGCTGATACTTATCTTCTCACAAGTCTCTTCCCACACATGATATCATTTTATTTCTGTATATTCTCTCTGGAAAGTCCATGAGAATAGTCATCATATGTGTTGTTGAAAAAAAGAGACTTTCTTTCAAGATGCGATTGGTCTTGCACAATTCTGTCATGTGATCTTCAGCTTCATTTTCATCATCAAGACCATCTTTTCTGGTAGCTTGGAACAACTACTCTTCTATCCCCCTTCTTTCCAACTTTTACATTCCAGTACCCAATAATCATCAATGCATCTTGATGTCTGTTGCATGAATAATGAATTAAAGATATGGGTAAAAAATTTTCAAGTTTTGGCTTTAGAGGTTGGTTGAAGTGTATATTTGAATAATAATTGTATTTGTTGTATTTCCATGTATGCAGATATAATCATATTACAGACAACATTATAGTTTAAGATTGATCTTATTATGTCCTTTTGGACAAATGTGAAGCCATTCCACTTGAATTTGTCATTGCTGGAATAGTCAACCATAGGACTGGTTGCTTTAAAATGATTCATTCCAGTCTATTTCAGCTCACTAACATCTAGGATATTGATCTTTTTGTATTCTATTTCATCTTTTTCTTTTTATATTTATTCTTTCATCCTTCAATTTTATTTTCCCTCTTTTTTCCTCTTTATTTTTAAATTTATTACTTTTTGGGAGTTAATACCATATTATTTCATAGTTCTGGCACATCAAGCAGAATTGTACAATTGCTATAGCTGTCAGTTTTCAGACATTGTTTTTCTTCCTGGACACCTTGTCATTGTCTCCCTTTCAGTCCCCCTCCCCACTTTCAACTAAATGCCCTTCCCCTTTCATCCCCCCACCCACCACTGAATGCCTTCCCCTTCCAAAACCCTTATTCCACTGGCCACCCCTATAGGTTCATCACCATTTCATTTTGGGATGACTTCCAATATTCCTAGATTCATGCTTCATACATTCCAAGTCCCAATTATTAATAGAAGTTTGCAGCTGTTTCTTCTCAGTCAGAGTTGTGCCCCATAAATAAATGAGCCGATGAGCGATCCAAAGCCTTTGCTCCATTCTTATTATGTATCCTCAGCTCTCTCAGAGAACAGCTCTCTTCCTCAGTTAATATATTGAGTGTCATTTGACTTGAATGGCACCTCTTTTGTCACATTCTTTATAGTCTACTCATTATTCATAGTCTATTTTTTGGTCTGGAAGCTGTGCTGAAACCCGTTCCTGTTTGGCAGATTTGATATTTGGAGATACTAGTAACATTACGTCAGTAAAACCCAAGTCACAACAAAGTGATGGAGTGGGATCACGGGCACAATGTCCAAACTGATGACACTTTACATTAGGAATGACATCTCCAAGGGCCAGATTGATGGGCTGCATATCAATGGGCCAGTTGTATTCAAATGTGCAAAGCAAACCAAGCCAAACTCGGTATCATTGAGGTGATGTCACTTTGTAGTGACTGTGTAGACTAGGTAGAACTGCCCTTGTGGGTTTCTGAGACTGTAACACCTTATGGGAGTGGAAAGTCTCATCTCTTGCTCTTACAGAGCGGCTGGTGTTTTCAACTGCTGACCTTGGGGTCAGCAGTCCAAGAGGAAGTAAGCCACTACCCTACCATTGCTTCCATTTCGTTGAAAGGAATTGTCTTGAACAGACAACTCTCAGCTCAGATTTCATTGTTTCTTCTTCCACAGGCGTGGCTAAGCATGCCACCGTGGGGCATAGTATGTAGAGATGAAACCCTGTTGACTAGAAGGATTTGCAAGAAGTTACAAATAAGTAAAAGTAATTATGTATTTATATCTTTAAAATTAACAGTGGGTGTTATTTGGTCCTTCTTGTCTCGGTTGTACCTCTTTGATCTCAAGGTAGACTGACTTGTCTGAGATGGGAGGGAGCTTAGATCTACCAGGTCTGACCTGTTGAGTAGAAAGGATTTACCATGTCGGCCTCGGTACATTGAAACCAAATTCATTCACTTAGATTGGCTTCTGCAGACCAATATCCATTGTCCAGATTCCATATTTGGTGTCCAGTAAGATCTGTTGACTCCAGACTCTTGGATCAGGTGTGGTACTGTGTTGTTGCTGCAGTTTTGAAGGTGGGTTTGTATAAAACCATGTGGCATAGAATGGTGACCTGTTAGTGGATGAGGAGACAGAGACCTAGAGGGGTGTTCAGTGTCTCATAACTGCAGCCAAGTGGTTACTAAACGATGCTCTTGCTGCAAATCTGGGTAGGCTTCTTTTCACTGAGCTCCTTTGCTTTATTTTAAGTATCCCTTTTCAATTGGAGTATAGCTCCAAGAGAGTTAATTACAGTGGATATAAAAAAAGGATTTCAAATTAGTAATATCATTATCTCTTTCTGTTTCTAGTTTGTGCAAAGCAGGTAACTGATGAAGCGTCTTCCACTCGAGATTCAAGCCTTACGAACACAGCAGTGCAAAGCAAGTTAGTGTCTTCCTTTCAGCAACACACCAAAAAGGCTCTTAAACAGGTAAGGCACAGTTTGTCCCAACCTTCTATCAACGTGGAAGGTCACGGGAGTTTTGATGATCAAGTAAAACAAAAACTCAACAATCAGAAAACAGCAGATACTGTATGTTGTACTACTTCCAAAATATTCAATACAAGATTTTTTTGTTTTTTTGGGCATCACTGCCCTCTGGTGGTGGGAGTAGGAGGCCCAGCCTTTGCTCCTGTGGAGCTGGAATTGAATCTCCGTCCCAGTGGGCCGCAGTCCCGCGCACAACCACTACGCCACCAGGGCTCAGCCCAATGCAATATTTTTAATCTGTGCTGAAAACTAGAAGGAGGCATGCTGAGAACATTTTGTGAACAAGCAAAATTTAAGAGGAATACTATTCTTGGAAACATTAAAATGTATATAAGCAATAAAAATGATTGAAAGCTAATATGTTAGATTCACATTTGCATATTATGAAAAAATTTCTTTATGATCTTGTGGTTATGTATTAGCTGCTGGGTAGAACACAGAAAACCCCCAGGTAACTTCTTATTACTGTGTGCACCAAGTGAAGTAATTATTTTACTTATTTATATCTAAAAAATGTACCAGTGTTATTTGGTCCTCATTATCTTGGTCATACCTATGTGATCTCACGGTGGTCAGTCTTGCGCTGAGATGGGAGGGAAGACATATTTACCAGGTGGGACCCTAGATGACATTGCAGTTGTCATTGAAACGATCGTGACTCCTAGTAACTCCATGTGTGTCATGGTGAACCTGTGCCCTGGAACGTTGAGCATGCCGACTTTTCAGAAGTCATCTGTTAGACTTTTCCTTTTCTGTCTCAATCTTTCTGTTAGCAGTTAAGAATACTGTTTGACTCCTGGCAAATCCCACTTTAAATTTGTACCATTCTCTTTGTGATTCTGGGAAGCCAGTCAATCACTTCACACCTCTATATCATTCCTTTCTATAAAATATGGATAATAGTAGTGCTTGTACATGAGCATGATTTGAGAACCAATTGTGGCGATGTTCATATTCTCTGTGATAGAAGGAGTGGCCTGTGATCAGCACTCCGCTAATGCAACCTACTGTTGCCTCCCTCGCAAATGGTGAACTCTGGAGGGGAGGAAAGGAAGAGATTCTGTGGTTGGGTAGGGCACTTCTTTATGGTAGATTGAAGGCTCAAATGTGTGCTTTTTCCTTAACCATTTTACTCTCGTCTGTCTTACTTGGATCCTTCTGTGATCTGCCCCATTCACATCACTCTTCAAGGATCCCAGTGAGGTCCTAGGAATAGAGGTGCAACTCAGGACAACAAGGACAAGACAAACCGCAATTGCTAAAGTAACTTTAAAAGCTTTGTGAAACTCCCTGCCACCGAGTCAATACTGACTCCCCATTACCTGATAGGACAGGGTAGAACTGCCCCTGTGAATTTCCAGGACTGTAGAAAGCAGACGTAGAAAGCCACGTCTCTCTCCCACAAAGTGGCTGGGAGTTTCAAACTGCTAACCTTGCGATTAGAAGCCCACCTTGTATCCACTGCGCCACTCGTGTTCCTAAAGATCTTACAGTCCCAGCAAATGTAAAGTTTATCTAAAATGTATATAAGGAATAAAAGTTCATCTAATAGAAGTTCATCTAATCTCTTAGGATGTCTCCACGGACTTTCTCCTCTACATCATACAGATCTTAGGAAACGTACTTTTTTGTACCAAGCGATACTGTGTTTCTGTTCCTTGTTGGTTGTTGGAATTACAGCACTCCTGTTTGTAGGTGATTTTAGCATTTATGACGTTGTCTTTGTGCAGAGCTCTCAGCAAGAAAGAACAAAACTGAACTTAGGTTCAGATTCCTTTTAAAGCTGATAGGACAGAGGCTGGTAGAGAATGGAGAAGCCTAGGCAAAGGCTCATGCCTGTGGCATATAGGAGTGCAGGTAGCAAAATACTAACCAGGACAGAGCCAAAGACATGAAACTGGATAGCTGAAGTGTATGGCACTCAAGAGACCTAAGTGTTCTCAGAAATGAAAGCGATACGGATGTTGGGTAAGTGGAAAAAATATTGCTACCAGGATTCAATTTCATATGTTCACACATTAATGGGTTTATTCTGACCCAACTGTGTATAAACACAGCTCTGCAGTTAGTAAATGAGTGAAGAGGAGTTCTTTCAGGAGCACACTTATGTTCTTCATCTTAGGGTGCCCTCAAAAGTACTTACCATGCTATGGAAACGAGCTTTTGAGGTCAAATTCTTAACAAAATTCAAGTGGACATCTCCCCCAAACATTGCCACTTTGCAACAAGTTTAGGAAAACGCTGGCCCATGTAAAACAATGGTTTTGAGATGGATCAGACATTTTAAAGGAGGAGAAGGAAGACGTCAGAGATAAGCCAAGACAGGAAAAACTGCCAGTCTGAATGAAGGAAGAAACTGTGGCCAAAGTTCAGGAATGGTCACAGAAGACAGTAGAATTACCATTGACGCCACCCCAAAGAACTGATTTTCCCATCAGACTTGTAAGGACGATAAAGACTAATTTAGAAGGTTTTATGAACTGAATCTTAACCAGGGACAAGTCTTAGATTAACCTTTTTTTTTTTTTTTTTTTTGGCACCACTGCTCTCTGGTGGGAGTAGGAGGCCCAGCCTTGCTCCTGGAGAACTGCTGCTGGATTTGAACCACCAATCCTGCCTGTGGGGGACACAGTCTCTCACCCAACCACTACACCACCGGGGCTCAGCCCGCAAGGCCAAATCAAAACAGTACCTTGCAGATCTATCAAATTCAAAGTAAAGAGACTGACTCTGAAAGTTATGACAATTGTTGCTTGGGATTCCCAAGGGAAAATTACTTTTTACTTATTATTATTATTATTATTATTATTATTATTATTATTATTATTTACAATTCAGTAGTTAGATCAAATCAGGAGAATTATAGAAATATCACCAAGATAAATTTTAGAAGATTTTCTTCTGTCTTGTATTCTTTGTAATAAGCTCCCTATTTTCCCCCAAACCTTGCTTACCATATTGCCAAGAAACCATTAATCTAGTTACTAGATTTACATGGGAGGGGGGAGGCTGCAAATGGATTTGGGGTTTTTATTGTTAAATATAGCCTTCTGCAAGGTGAGTGCTCAGGGTTTTAAGCTCTAATATTGTTCCTTCCTCTGGTCTTAGATACTGTTATTTATAATTCTCGAGTCACCCAGTTTTGTATGCTCTTTCGGTGTGGACTTGTATCTGCCATTATACTTACATAGCTGTTCGCTTTAGGACAAACCTTCAAGACCCCAGATGCAATTGTTTCTGAAAGCTGGGCACCATCTGATTTCTTTGCCACATTTTGGCATGACACCCATATCATCAGTGATCTAGGAAGAAGTTTTAAGGAAAATAAAAACTGCATTGGGGAGAAGCAGGCCAGGAAAATTACACTAAGAAATTTCCCCCATAACATAACTGTTCATCTGCTCCTGCTCTGAAGGGGATCAAGAGTTGGGTCCTTAGAGTCTGTCATTGAAAACCTTTCCCATCTGCCCAACAGCCTTGATCTTGCTCCGTGATATTTCCAGTTGTTCCTCAAACCCAAAGAGCAATGAAAATGAGCAGCATTTGAGGCCCTCACTAATGCGAAAGCTGTAGTTCTGTTATACAGATAACGGAAGAGAACATAAATCTTTAGGGATGCACACCACCGTCAGAAACATCGTGGTCTCCATGGCGGGTATATTGAGAAACAATAGCTTCACATTTTAATACTTTTGTTTAATAATAGTTTTTATGATCTGATAGCATTATTTCTTGACTCACTGTTGTACATCTGAAGAGCATGCTGAATCATTCAGAATCTGCAGGCCAAGGTGGACTTGAATCACTATATTGATATGAGCTATTGTATTTCACTTTCTTAGTTTGGGTTCCTGTCATTTGGACTTTTAAAAATTATTATCAACTAAGCATAGTTCTACTTTGAATTAGTGTTCTGTTGTTGTTATGAAGTACATGTTAAAGGATGTGCCCCATGTTTGCTTAAGATTTAAGTTGTGTTTTAAGAAGCCTCATTACTTCATGAATGCTTTGTCATATCCTGAGTTTTTAAAATTTATTTCTTAACATCTGCTACTTTATGATGAAAAGGAAAGGCGGTAACTCAGAGAACATGGTTTGATATAATAGATATGTTGATGTTTGATTAATAATCAAATTCAAATTGGAAATACATTTACAAGAAAAGCTGCTCCTGCAGGATTTTGCCTGGATTCCCTGTAATTGCTGAATTTCTTAAGACAGCATTTCAAAAATTGACTGAACATGCGGCATTTTAAATTGTAGCAGTCTCAGCAGATCTGCAGCTTTCTTTTCTTTGGGATAGCTGAATAGCTAGTACTATGTAGAATTATTTGTAATTATATTATATACATGTCTATATATGTGTGTGTTCCACATTTTAAAAATATATCTTTGTGTATATGCATACATGGAATATCTTGCATGAACTTAATAGTCTAACTCTGCTGGGTGACTGTAATAATATTGTCAGACATTTACATTTTATATGTTCTAGGCACAACACTGCATTTTACATGTGGCAGGCCACTGACTCACCATATAAATTCCATAAATATGTGCTATATTTCCCATTCTTCAAATAGGAAAAATGGAGAGTCATGGGTTAAAATTAAATGGCTTGTTCAAAATCACTCAAGAGTAGTTACCACCTTAGAGAGAGTCTTTGAACCCAGATTATAATTTCATACTCTGTCTTAGCTAATGCTACCTTTCAACATATGGTATATTGTAGAAGAGATCACTTTTTGACACTGCTAAGGAAATTTCACAAACTCGTGTGGCTAAAGGAAAGCAATGTGACATAGCCCTTATTTCTGAACAATTTATGAAAACAGACACTCACTTTCCATACCAGCATACATATCTCAGGGGCATGGTTCCCAAAGTTTAAACTTTTTTATCGAACCCAAATATAATCTGAGTCAGGAGAGCCTCAAGAATCACAAGTCAACCTTGACCAGGGTCGATTCTTGGAAAGAGAGAGGTGGAAACACAAAGTAGAATAAAAGAGGTGGGGGGAAAGTCCCAAACCTGTGGCTTTCTCATCATCAATATAAAATCATTAGAAACAAACTTCTGAGCAAAATAAGGCAGGCATAACTTGCCAGATCTGAAGCCCAATCCCCACGCGACCCTTGCTGAAAGCACGTTGCTGCAGACTGGGGACCCTTTGACTTCGCAGCACGGTTAATTGCACTGTCGTTGCAGACTGGGCAATATGGATGCCATAATACCTCTTGACTGTTGACATCGGATATTTTCATCGTCCCCTAGTATTTCCTTCTCTTTTTGCCTTGTAATCACCAAACATCCGATGTTGTGTGTAGCTACATGAATAATATATTTTCTATTCCTGTAGTGTTTTTAAATTTTGTTAAACATAATGAGCATATTCAGAAGCTTCTGGAGAGGAACAGATTGCTGATGATTACCTTGTTACTTCTCTTATGCCTGCTTTGTCATTTTCGTTGTCATGATTCCAAGAGCACAGAGTGATTTGATCTTGGATCTTGATGAAGAATGAAGAAGGACCACATTTGGGTTTAAATAGCAGAGGACAAGCAAAGCTTAATATTGAGCACATTCTTTCAAAAGAGAAATGGCTTAGCTGCTGTTGTTTTTGTTCGTCTATTTGGGTCCCTCATTAATTATTCAAGAGGTAGAATTTATTCATAAAGTAGCAAATCATTTCCGCTCTGGCCAGGATAAAGCAGATCCATTCTTGTCATTTTGTATGTACTGTGTAATGCTTGACCAACACTGAAATTCCAAGGGTTATGTTGTCTGATAGCCCCGTCTGTGTCGACACTCAGCATACTAGCAGCAATGGCAGTTGCTGGCTCCCTTATTCCATATGTGTTTGTGTCTATTTATTTAAGGTACAGCATATACTGGGTGTGATGGCTTCCTCTTATTACTAAAGGTTTTAATGCCTTCAGTGCTTCCCTGTGTTGTATCGTTGATAGCAGAATAAAAGGGGCATTCCTTGTTTATGCAAATTGCAAGTTAGCACACTGCCCTCTCATTTTGCGTTTTATTCTTCTAGGAGAGTCGTCATGAGACCCTTTCCATATCTTCAGAGTTATTTGACAAACTGGTTAGGAACGAAAATATTTAAAGGTTTTTTTTCCTCTCTCTCTTACATGAGAATAGCGGACATCTCTAGAGAAATGCTGTTCAGTCAGCCTATTTTGCAGTGTTTTTCTTAATGATTTTTTTGAGGGGGGGCATCACTGCCCTCAGGTGGTTGTGGGAGCTACCCAGCCATGCTCCTGGAGAGCAGCTGCTGAATATGAACCACCAAGCCCATGGGCCACAGTCCCGCACTCAACCACTTACGCTACCGGGGCTCAGCCCTTCATCCAGCCTATTTTGATTCCTTATTTCTTCCTTTTTACTTAAATCCAGAATTGTAATCGATGGGAGTGCATGATCTTCAGTTCTCCTAGACAGTTTTCCTCTATTGTGCTTGCATGCTGTACAAAGTCAGTGCCCTTTCAGGTTTTCAGCCTGTGTATTTCTCTCACAAAGGTCGCATTAAACTTAGTAAGTTCAGTTGTGCTGCTTGTTACCAGG
Source organism: Nesogale talazaci (assembly GCA_004026705.1). Lineage (NCBI taxonomy): Eukaryota > Metazoa > Chordata > Mammalia > Afrosoricida > Tenrecidae > Nesogale > Nesogale talazaci. The sequence continues at coordinate 92,368 of PVJH01001285.1, read as the reverse complement.
GCCACAGACTTGGAAATTGTGCTGTGTGGGGTGAGCACTGGAACATCTCTGTGAGACTATGTTCCCTCAGAGTATGCTGCACATCTGTTTGTCACCTGCTTGCTTATTGGTGTGGTACACTTTTACTGGCGGTGGACTTAAGGGATGTAAAATTGTTTTGTAAGATCTTCCATTAGCTTTGCAAGTTAAGCTTGAGACAGCGGAAGCTTGCCTCATTGATCTTAGCCCTCCCAACATGAATTGAGACGATTATATTGAGACTTCTTATATAATGTGGAGGTAAAAATAAAACCAGATTATAAGCAAATCAAGAGGGCCATGACTAGCTAATTAAGTTCCATTGTGTGGAATAGAAAGAAGGTGTTCCCCAAGCCTTGCAGCAGTATAGAACATGCCCTCTTTCGGGACAGACTTATGCAGGGCACGGTTTATACAGCTGCTGTAAGGTGTCGTCCTCAGCCTATTTTCTTGAGTACATGTGTTTTTATTTTCTAAGCTAAGGGGTTTGCCAAATTGACATGATTACCAAATAAATTCCATTTGGGATTTCTGTTACAGTTTCCAGGTGACGCTAAGGTTATACAAGTCATCCCCCATTGAGAATAGTTACCCTGGACCCAGGCCTGGAAGACCTGCTAGGAGAAGACCAGGCTGATGATCCCTTACAGCCTGTATATAAAAAAATCACTTATGATTCTTGGAAAGTTCCTTAAAGGAATTTTACATGCATGAGGGGAGGTTGATGCCCACCCACCTCCAAAATCTATATTACAAGGAGACTCCGGGAAATATTCTGGCGGGTAGGATTTTTACTAGGAAGGAAGTCTGATATCCTGTTTGCTGCTAGGAGACTTCCCAGCTTAACTATAAACACATGTATCTTTTATGTACTTACTTGTACACCCACTATATATGTATTATATATGTACTTACTTGTCCACCCACTCCACACGTCTTGGAATGGTTAAGTTCCAAAGAGTAGGTTATTGTGTGGAAATCAGTGTTGGGTGAAAAATGGAGGATGACTACATCAGTACACAATTGCCGGGTCATCTCATGACATAGATGTCAAATGACTGAGGCCCATGACCCAGTCCCTTGACACACACTGTTAGCACGATAGCCAGCGCTATGCTCGCCTCGCAACATGGAACTTGTTACTTTTAGACATACGTCAAGAGCATGCAAAACTGGCTGGTAGGATATTTATGATTCTGAATGCAAGCTGCATAATAAGATAGTTTCTAAGTGAGGAATAATTGCACATAGGTAGGCCTCTCCATACATATGCATAAAAGAATGGACAAGGGTAAGTAAAAATGTATTGGTACTATAATTCTAGTGTAGATATGTCTGGGTTTATCCCAAACAAAGCATTCTCAAATGTGAGGCAGCTCATAGTGGATGGCTACAGAGAAAGTACCTCAGGGAGACTACCATCACTGTCTTGTCTTGGGTGCCTTTCCCCCCAAAATGGACACAGTTCAAACAGTGACTTCTCAGGAGATCTGCTTAAGCCAGTTACATTAAAGGCAGAGAGGGGAATTCAGAAAGTTAGGGAGACTGTTTTGCGAATGCCAAAGGGGTCATCTTGATAGAGTTTTATCAACGTATACAGAATGATTGCTATGGTTTATTAGAAAGAAATGTAAGAAAATTGGAAACCGACTTGGCCAGAAAAAGGCCATGAGAGTCTTGCATCAAAGATGCTCTTTGCACCAAAGAACAAGAATCACATCACTACAAAGGAGGAGGAGAGCAGGGTGGGGCCCCAAGGCCCACTGTTGGGTAATTGGTCACCCCTTTACAGGCGAGTCAGGGGGAGGAAACAGACCAGTCAAGGGGCAACCAGGCAGTGATGATGCATACAAGTTTCCTCTATTTCCTGAAGCCTTCCTCCCCGCCCCCCAACCATCCTGGTCCCAACTCTACCTTGCAAATCCAGATGGACTGGAGAAGGGGGGTAGAGAGACGGAACCAACAGCAAGGATATACATACAAGCTCCTATTTGAAGGACAGGCATCAAAGGAGGGGGTTGGGAGAGAGGTCAGGCAGTGTAAGATATGACAGAACAATAACAATGTATAAAGTATTGAGGGTTGGTGGGGAGGAGAGACCAGGGGAAAAGGGGAAGGGATGGAAAAGCTGATCCTAGGGGCTTAAGGGAAAAGGCGGATGATTGGAGAACAATAATAGAAGTGGACATTTGAGGGTGCTTGACACAGTATGCTTATTTATATATTGTGAAAAATGATGTATGAGCCCCCAATAAAATGATTTAAAAAACAACATGCTCTTTCTCATCATGACAGTGCACACGCTCATGCTTTAAGGGGAGCCAGGGGCATCTCTGAGGATTTCTTTGGGAAACCGTACCCCATTTACATATAGCTCTGGTCGTACCCCTTTCATATTTCGTTTTGGTACCCAAATGGAAAAAAGCCACACCCACACTTCAAAGGAACACACTTTGACTCTTTCGAGGATGCCCAAAGAGCCATTTTTAATGTGGTGCAGAATGCATGCAGAGCGCAGGTGTCTTTCGTGTCAACTCCAGAGAGATCAAACACTGCTGTCAAAGGTGAGCACACCTAGCTGGGAGACGTAAGTGGATAAACAACAGCTTCACATTTTGATGTCTAAAGTTTGTGAGATGGCATGGAGAAGTCAGTGGATGATTACAGACAGAATATCCCAGTCATGACATTGTCATCATCTTGTTGGGTGCCTTTCAAAATGGTGGTTTTTCAGATCTGCATCAGCCAGATCAGCGCAATACTGTTTTTTTTCCCCCTGCATATCCTCCTACAATAAACTCATACCTTGCATTTATTTAATTTGAGGAGATACCGAAACTCTGGGAAGTCTGTCGGTCCATAATAACCAGGGAGCAAAAATCAACAATCTGCCCTCTGCATGAGTGTGCAAAGCGGGTCTGTGTGCATGTAGCCCGAGTAGGTTTTGCACAGGGAGCAGAGCTGGAGGACTTTGTACAAATCTCAGCCCTGGAAGACTTGCCTCTACTGAGGTCTGTAGAGTCTCCATTGACGGGAACCCTCAAGGAAGGGGACAGTTCTGAAGGCCTCTCCACAAAGACGTCTGAGGTAGCCACAGATGTACCCCAAACTAGCAGTTTAGATGAGGGAAGAAAATGACATTATAGAATGTATTCTTGTGCTTCGGTGACATGCAGTAAGGCCAGACCCTTGGGACAAGCGCCAGGTGCCCTGCTCAGCCCACCCGCATCAGCCTCGCAGCCCTCGTGGCAGGAGCCCACTGTTGCTGCTCTAGGGTCAGTCCGCCTCCTAGACGACCTTGGCCTTTTCGCTGACCCTCAGGGTGAGTTCTCCCAGGGACCGGGCCACTCTTCTTGGATTGCACATACCTGAGATATTAGGCCGTATGATTGCCTGATATCAAATGGCTAGTCGCATTCCCGATCGGATTACGGATGCCTAGGTTACTGATCTGTGTAAGTTCTGTTTCAGTTTTGACGACTCTAAGTTTTCCTAGATGAATACCCTGTACAGGCTGTGTTCCGATTAGTGATTGTTGTTGGCAGCAGTTTCTTCTCAATGGGAATGGTGCCACATAGACAAATGAATGTCCCCAACGATGTCTGCCCACATCATTAGGGTCAACTCCACTTTCCGTTAGGAACTCTGCCCTGATAGTGTTTTGAGGGCCTTTCAACCTGGCGCCCTGTCTTCCAGCATTGCATCAGACATGTCCCACTGCTGTATATAAGGGTTTCCCTGACCAATTATTTAGAAATAGATCGCCAGGTCCTTCTGTCTAGTCTGTGTTTGGCTAACGTTCCCTTGAAACCTGGCTACCACAGGTAAACTGCTAGTACTTGAAAGATTAACTTCATAGCGTTCATCATTACAGTAGCATGCCCCCTGACAGAAAAATGGTGGCATGTGTTTACTGAGCCCAGCCAAGAGTGGAACCTAGAATCTTCTGACCTTTGGGCCCTGTGACCTGTACCCAATAGAAAGTGTACTAGCTAATTAGCATGATGTGAAGAAAAGTAAAAATACAGGGAGGGGAGGGGAGTGGAGAATATGTTAGGAAAAGTAGTTTGGAAACCAAGAAGTGAGGTATCAGAGAAAATGAGCTTTTCCCCTATTAGCAGGAAAATCCTGCCTGGCTTAACAAATTGCTAATGTAAAGACGCAGAGACAAAAAGGTGCCTCGAGCTCTGAAGGAAGAGTATTTCAAAATGCCTTGAACTGTTAAGACTTGTCCAAGATCTGGAACGCACTGTCTCACATGCAGTGGCACCTTATCAATATTTTCTGAATAAATACTTGAAATAGTATTTAATGGTTAGAACACAACCTCGGCTTCTTGTTTGCTGTGCTTCATCCCAAATCTTGGCTCCAGAAGTGGTACTGAGGTGGTGCCACGGTGCTGATCAAACAATGGGGGCAGAAGGACCGAATGAGAGGCTCCATTCTTCCCAGGGGAGTCCTGGTGCCTTCGTGGTTTAGACCCTGGTCTTCTACCAGCAAGCCTCCAGTCAATGTGTGGGAGAGAAGTAAGACTGTCTGTGCCCCCCAGATTTAGAATGTTGGTGACACCTAGGAGGGTTCTGCTGTGCCCTGAGGTCGGCTCCCTCCATGCTGAAATGGTCATCGTGACAGCGGTGTTTCCTTCATCACCATCTGTGTCATCCTCATCCTGTTCTCCAGCCGCCCGAGCCTTCTGTGTCTCTGGAGCCAAACGTTTTTTCCTTCTAGGGATCGAGTTTCTCCACTCCCTGGGGACCCTGCAGTCTTCACATGAGTGGGTTCTTCTTATCATTTTGTTCCCAACTTCCACATGGCCTCCCAAGAGAGGTCCTTTCTGGACTCCCAACCTCATTCTATTGGTTCTCCCACCTCAATTATGCTGCCTCATTACGTTGGTTTTTGTTTTTATAGCTCTGCTCGTGTGTGAAATGATCATGTTTATTTTATGTCTTTCCTTGTCAGTTTCTCACTAAAATGTAAGATAGTGAAAACAAAGCATAACAAGAAATTGGCATGTTAGTTGATATGGATCGGCACTGCTTACAGAACATCTTAACACAGTGCTTTAAAAATGCATTTATTGCAGGAGGGATGCATGATTTGAATACAGGAGAATATTTACCATGTGACATTAGGTGTAGGTGGGCAATGCTATTCGGTGGGTTTCCTGTTTGCAACCTCTGAGCAACACCCCTGCCCTCTGTTTTACAGCCTCCACTTAAGTAGCTGACCAGCACTGCTCAGCTAGTCAGTTGAGTGTTTTTGTGACTATCCCACCTCATCCCTAACAATTACATCACCATAAAAGCATCTCTGCAGCCATCCCCTTTCTCTGCAGTGCAGCTCCTTACAAGAGAGGCATTTCAGCGCCTACCCTGGATGGTGGTATGGTGATGGCCGTGGGCCTGAGATGTTTCATAGTTGAGACCATCATAAAGCGGTGTTTTCAGGCTCAATTAGCTCCAAATCATTTTAATTTAAAAACAGAAACATTCACCTAAAAATCAAGATTTGTTGCTTTTCTCGAGTAACAACTGCCCCCTCAGACAAAATAGGCGCTTTGCCGCTCACTGCCATCTCTCGCACTGGTCTTGCCCCCAGTCTGTTTGGACCATACCCTGTTTCACGTTTTTTCCCAGAGAAACTGAGAAGACCTCACCTGTTTGACCAGTTGAGCTAAATAATCAGAATAGGGGTGTGTGTGTGTGTGTGTGTGTGTGTGTGTGTGTGTGTGTGTGTGTGTGAGAGAGAGAGAGAGAGAGAGAGAGAGAGAGAGAAAGAAGCAGGCAGTGGCGGGTGAGAGAAGGAGGAGGGGGAAAAAAGACAGGCAAGCCCGGCTGCGAAAAGCCAGAAATCAGTATCCAGCATATCTCTGGGTGCAATAAATGCATGATTCTTTTTGGTCCAGCCCAACAATCCCAGGCATCTCAATGGTGTCAACATGGCTTTTCTTCTACTCCCAGCATTTTCTGTAGCGCTTGTTGTGAAAATTTTCTAATCACCAAGAAATACATATTCCTAAGTACACAAAATATTAATGATCATTCCCTTCCTTGACTCCATCTTTACCCTTTAAAATAATTATAATAAAAACTATGATTTTTTTAAAGTCAACATTTTACTGTGAATTTGGTGAAGGTTTCCAGAGCCAATCCATTTGACAGTCAAAGACCTATACATCTTTTGTTTCATCTCATTGAATGCAACTTCTACACTGTTGCATCGTTTATCCTACTAACTTTACCTTCCTCTGTCTCTCCATGCCCTTCCTGCTTTCTGAACTTTGTCCTGGGGCAAAGGCTACTCTCTTCATCTGGAATGGTTGATTATGTTAAGGACTGCATCTGCCCCAAGGGTTACTGTTTCTGTCAAAGAACTTACTGCTTTTCTGATCCTTGAACCATGGGAGTGAGTTCAGTTCAGCTGTAGGGGTCACACTTGTCTCTGTTTGAGTAGTTAAAGATGGCCTTAATTTTCTTTTCTTTAAGTTTTGCTCACCATTTCGCCCTCCCCAGCCTTCATCCTGCTCAGGACCTTCTCGTGATCTCCTCCATAGTGCTTGGTATTCGTTGCTGAGCCTCATCTAGTCCTTGTTATCTTAAGGTCATAGAAGCTAAGGTTTGATGACCCTTACGTCCACCTAACTAGTTATTCTAGTGTGTCTTTTATTGACTCAGAAAGAGAGAGAGATAACTGTACCCTAGCGGATTGTTTAGCTGTGTGTTTTCAACGTGCAATGAGATTGGGGAAACACCCTCGATGAACATCAGCAAATAATCTTTACATCTAGTACTGAAACAGCCACATCGAACTATATTTAGCCCAATTAATCTTTCTAAAAATGTTTACCTTGAATTAGTAAGAATTAGTCCATGGAGACTAATCTGACAGTAATTATACCAAAATACAGCTGAGAATCTTATGGGGCAATGAAGCTAAATTAATGGTCATGCAGCTATATGGGTACAGAGTGAAGCTGAGTTACAAAGTGAAGTATTTTTTCAGGGCTATTGAACTGTTTATGTAGCAATTGTGAAGGATAAATTCATACATTTATTTCTAATAATAAAATGTTATCTGGCTTTTTTTTCATATTCTTTTGGTCATCTACTCCACCTTTGGCACTAATTTATTCATTCTTGTAATTAATGCAAATGCTCTCCACTGTAGTCATTGAAGGCAGAAATTTTGCTGTTGTAATTCAATTTTGTTTCATGATTGCAGGTTGAGAGCACTAGTAATTTTTTTTCAACATTGACACACATCGACACACATGTACACAAACAAGCACATGCACACGCTCACGGATGAAATGAAAATGCACATATCCCCCCTTAAATTGCCAAGAGTCATTGTTGAGCTCCATGGTGATAGCCAAAAAGGAACCCTCTCCACCTCATCAAGTCCTTTCCAACTCCTAAAAACATGTAAGACAGGAAAACTGCGCCTGAGGCTTTCTCACCCATAGCTACTCTGTAGGCCAGAGCATGGGTCCTCCATAGGCCTTCCCACTCACAATGACCGAGTCAAACTGCTCCCTGGGGTGTCAAAGGCTGTCAGTCTTCAGGGAGACAGAAAGCTCCTGCTTTGTCCCGTAGAGCTGCTGGTTTGAATCACTCACCGACTGTGTGTATAGTAAACCCATGCTTACCCCACCCAGCATAGATTCCTGGAAATGGATCTGGCTCCCCCCTTCCCACCCCACTCCCCAGCCTTTACTGCTTTCTGAAGTCATCCTTCCTGGGCAAAGGTGAACTTCATTGGAATTTGAAGTACAGTGTTGTCTCATTTTGTTTTACTGCTGGACAGATAGGTTAATGTCTATAAAGTACTTTGAGTTCTCACCTACAGCTAGAGAAATTTATGCAATTATGTATGTTCCCATGAAGAATGAAAAGAGTAAATGCCTTAAATATTTTATGCCATGCAAGCTCTCGTTAAATGAATTAGTGGAAGTGGACTAGAGACGAGGAGAATGGACCTATTCATCTTTGTAGCTCCTGTATTGTGACAGCGCCTGGCACTTCATAAACACTCAGTGAATGTAACAATTGAAAGCAGGACTGCTCGTGTTATCATTAGTAACAGTAGCATTTGTAATAGATTTCCCAAGTCATTTTACCTTCCCCTGTGGTTTCACATATCATCTTACAGTGGCTTCTCTGAGTCCTTTTGTATTTAATTTTCACATCTGTAATTATTTGATTTGCTAGATTTCATGATCAACAAATTGGACATTGAACTGATACTCTTCCCAAATAAAGTGGAATCATTTCTGACAGGGAGGGGATATAAAGTCAGGGCAATATTTCAGGGGATTCTGACAGCTATTGGTTGAAGAACAGTAATCAAGTAACTGAGATGCTGTAAAATTGACAGAAATTACCCAGAAACCAGGAATAAAAAGGTTTGAGACAGTCTACAGCCAGCCTTTTAACCTTTGGAGGAGATTTAGCATTTCCGGGGACTGTGAATTTAATGGCTCTTCAGTTTCATGTGCTTAAGACCCTATTTTATTACAGGTAATTTTCTGTATAAAACGATCAGCTAGATAAGCTATATTTCCAAACTTTTAAATGCCTTTTACTGCGTTATCATCACCGTGGCTGATTCATTTAAGAAACACAAAGCGTTCCCATTTGGAGAGATTGACTCTCTTTATCATTTTCAACGCGCCCCCCCCCCCCCTTTTTCCCCCGGATTTGCCGGAACGCTGTCATGTTCGTGTTCTGAAGGTTAATGCCCAAAGTCAAGCAGACAGAAGCCAAGTGCTGCAAGGTTTCCAAGATTAGGACTGATTCCCTTCACAGAAATAAATGATTGCTGCCATGTTCAGTGATTTTGTGCAGTGCTCCCCACGGCTGAGTGAGTGCATCAGGACTGTAGCCCTTACATGCTGTACATACTGATGACACTAGGTGTTAACTTGATTGACTGAGCAGTGCACTGGAGAGGACGCACCTGCGAGAGAAGTGCAGACACATATATTTTTATCCTGGTTTCGACACGTTTATTTTACATTCATTTTACTTGGGAGTCGTAGTTTCACATTCCAGGGTTCTCACGCCGTTCTGCCAACGTAGAAGTATCCGTTCGTTAAGTGCTGCTTTTGTTGTCAGAGGGGCGCTGAAAATGGTCTCAGGTTTACACCCTGTGCCAAAGCCTGATATTTGTGCTTTTGAGGGAAAATGCCTGAAGGTGACTATTCGGAATCCTGACAATGAGTGGCTCTGTCTCTGAAGAGACCCTGTGTCCAGCTTGGCAGATGGATCTTGTTTAAATGCAATTATAATTGCATTTTAGTGATATATTTATGCTCTATTTTATCATCATGTTTTGTAGGCTTTGAGGCAGCAGCAGAAAAGAAGAAATGGAGTCTCCATGATGGTAAACAAGACTGTTCCTCGTGTTGTCTTGACACCATTAAAGGTGTCTGATGAACAGTCGGACTCGCCTTCAGGTAAAAAGCTAAAATACTGTATGCTTGGCCAATTTCTTCCCTAAGGAGACTTCCTGGCTGAGAAAGATGTCATTGTTTCTCTCTCTCTCTCTTTCTTTCTTTTCTTGAAGCTGACTAATATTTCTACTGGTGGTTTGGCTTAATAAAAAACATACACTATCTAAAAGACCCCCTCTATTTCAGGAATTCTAAAATGCAGATTATTTACCTCTTTAAGAAAGGTGGGGAGGGAGGGCACGTGCTCCCGCACCATCCCCTGAGTGGATTTGCCATGTCCATAGTTTTAGGAAACTGTGCTGTGATGAAGCCTAGCTGGACTGATGTCCTTGGGACACTTGCCTCTGTGTGAGGGCTGAACTTGAAGGGTGGGACCCCGTGCTGGTGAAAATTGTCCTCAAAAGCAGATCTTCCTGGAGGAGTGTTGAATGTGTTTCTGGGGCTCTGCTGCAAAACCAGGAATCCTTCCTTAGTTCTTGTGTTCTGGGAACTCTTCCCCCCTCGGTGCAGCCCTAACCTTTTCTCCTAAAGTACCTTCTGCCACGCCGTAAGCCCCGCGCGGCTGTAGATGGTTGCTTGCATGCTCTCCTCCCCCTTCCACATCAAGTTATTTATAAAGGTATGATCGCTCCCTCTGTTCCAGCGCCCCATTCTCTCCTCTCCTCTCCTCTCCTCTCCTCTCCTCTCCCTCTCCCTCTCTCTCTCTCTCATCCTCTGGAAGTGGCATCGGGGCTGTTGAGAGGCATTTGTGTTATTTTTTCTAAACAAAAGATATATTTCTTGTAAAAGCGATCAGATACAGGAACATGGTTTTTTGCTCTACTGTTAGGCCATCTGCTCCAGCTTTTTGTTCTGTGTGATTGATTTATTGGTCTCTTCTCTATATCCAGTAGGGGAATCAGATTGCAGCCAAAGCGAGAGTATATTAACTCTTAGAAAAGGAGATGATATCTGCATTAAGAAAAAGAAACAATTTTAGATTTTTCCTTTCAAGGACAGCACAAGGAAGATAATGACATAATAACTATTTCCTTTTTTAGGATCCGAATCTAAAAATGGTGAAGCAGACAGTTCAGATAAAGAAATGAAACATGGGCAAAAATCTCCCTCTGGAAAACAAACAAGTCAGCACTTAAAACGGTTAAAAAAGTCTGGTTTAGGTGAGTGTTCAATAGCCCGCCATGTTACATTTTAGAGATTTACAGTTTTTGCAAGCAAACTGACAGGAAGGTTTTCTTTCCTAATGGATAAGTACAGATATCAAACTCTTTCCACGCATCTACAATCAGTCGGGAGGGGAAATAAACACTGTAGTTAGTAATGACGTGATCTCCAGCTTATTGCTAAATTTGTGATTGATGTAAGACTTAAGAGGATATTAATATTCAAATATCTGCTAAGTCATGATTCTATTTAATTAATGGGCAAAGCTTTGTTTCTGGAGCTAGGTTTTACTTTGCTGAAACGCACCATTTTGAGAAAAACCACAATTTTATGAAATTTACATTAAAGTGAAGGGTGTGCAAAGAGTCTCTAGAGGTTCATGGAGAGATGGAATGAAAAGATAATAGAATTTTTGCATGCACTTTTTTTTGGCACGAAGCTTGTCAAGCCCTCCCCTATTTTCATTGGGTTCTTTTGCCGTAAAAGTGCTCTGCCTTGCCTGCGATCTGCGCCGAATCATCAGTAGTGCCTGCTGTGAAGAATCCCATCGTCCAGAATGAAGTATGGGGGCCACAACTCAGGACTCTTGGCAAGGCAGCACTAGATTCTATTTGCTGAAAGTATCCTTTCAGGCAGCTCTGCGTGTGGAACCCAACAGCAGCATTTAGGGAAAGAGAAGCTTGTGAATTAAAAATAATAATAATAAGAAAGACATATTCTGACTTTACTATTATAAATCTAGACTGCACCTGTCTTGTTGAATCCCCTGAACCTCCTGACTTCATTTCTCCTTCATAGTTATTTCTTATGTGAATAAGGGTAATGATGATGACATGCATCATTGTAGTATTTTGTAAAATGATTTGTAGAGACTACAGATTTATTGACTGGAACTTTATTACTGGTTCTGTCACTTGCTTTCTTGGCAACTTAGAATAGATACTTGCTGAGTTTATCTGTTTAGTGAAAGCAAGCAAGAATCCATTCCACTAATTTGCTTTTCTCCACAGAGAGGTATTGATCGTCTACCATGTGCTGGGAATTTTACTAAACACTGGGGCTAAAACACACACACATATCTTTGTCTGTTTATCTATCTATCTATCTATCTATCTATCTATCTATCTATCTATCTATTCTTTTGTGGGATATCTAAACACTTATATAAAAAATCCTGAGAAGCAGAATTCATTTTTGTTTTAAATTCTTTATGCATAACACACTTTTCCTATTTTTCATTCTTTACTAGTTGAGATAGCTATATAACTTAATGTCAATACCAAAGTATATTTGTGTATAATTGCTCTTGGTATTTGCATGTTTGTTTACACACATGCAGTGTTATAAGTACTTTAATATAAGCAGCTTCTGTAACAGAAAACCACAGAGAGAGAGATATTTATATGTAGGGAATGTGGAAATAATTTCTTTTAGAAGAATTAATACCAGATGATTAAATGCAAGGAGTTGGACATTAAACAAATGTCCAACTGATCCAAGATGCTATTTTGTTTCCCTTTCCCTCCTCTCTTTCTTAAAGTACTATATTTTCTCACGTCATTGGACTCTGTGATTCTCTGTATCATCTCACAGAAGCGCAAGACACATCTCCCATGGTGGTGGATGATGTCCAGTCCCGTATCTCAAAGTCTGACAGAGACGAATCAAAGTTAGACTCCAGAGCCAGAAGCCAAAACTTTCCAAAAGTTACAGTTGATCTTCTTGTTTCTACCAGAGCTCAGGCAGGACATAGCAATATCGTTGTCTAGGTGTGATGAAGTGTGCTAGAACTACATGGTGGTACCAGTACATATACTGCATGCAAGGAAAACAAGGGATGATGATGTCTTAAAGCATATTCTCTACTAAGGTGGGGGTCTTAAAGATGCCCCTAAGGAAGCAAAGAGTATAACTTGGTTTGAGTCCTCTACTAAAGTCATGGCTTAATCTCCCCCTACTCCTGTCCACTGATATGTAGAGAATGCCCTCCAAAATGGAATTGTACCCACAGTCATGGAGTGTCCAGAATTATAATATATTTTATAGTATATATGAATATATATCACATAAGGAATTATGGTTAGAAGGACCATATTAATTGACTATAACTCAAGAATTAAAAAAAAAAAAGCCCACTGAAATAAAACTAGCAGTTATTTCTCTTCAGTTGCCCTGAACCTATCATATTATGATACTCTATGTAATTTCAGGTCTTTTTGTTTTGCCTTTAAGGGTATCAGTTGAATATATGAATGCTGTCACACAAATTTGCTTTTAGGAAATCATCTAAGACTCACCTTTTGAAATTTGGCTTCAGTGAATAGGTTTGGCTAGGTCCCTCAGCACAGTCAGCACAGTATGCAAAGTGTAAGAGATTCAACCATACTTTGGTGGTGGGTGTTGTCAAGTCAGTTTTGGACTCATATTGATGCCCAAAGACTGGAACACACTGGGCCCCATGAGTTCTCTGTGTCTTTGTGACCCTTACAGCAACAGGTTACCATATGCTCCTTCTGTGGAGCTGCCGCATGAGTTTGAACCGGCAGCCTCTGGGTTACCTGTTGAGAACGTAGCCGTGGTGACAGGCAGCCTCTTCAACTAGTTGTTTAGCCGGTTTAAGGACTAGAAGTAAATTCTGAATGTTCTCTGCTATTAGACCCTTTCTGAGTACTTTAGCTTGTCAGGGCGTCTTATTGCTAGTCATTGTTTATTGGATGTCCATGCTCAGCATATCTTTAAAGAAAGATTTAAAAAGAGAGTCAGTTGACTATATCAATGCTGTATAAGTCAATGTTAGGAAATCCTATAGGGTTTAGTGTTTGATTGTATAGAAATCAAAAAGGAAGGGAAATGTGTTGGGATTTAAATTAAATTAGTTAAAGCAAATCTCTACCAAACATCGATGGAAGATGGTCCCTGGGAAGGAACTCTGGCTAACACAGCAAGCAGCAGAGTAGAATGGTTATTTTATGCAAATGAAGGAAGTCATTTTAAAATCTCCTGTCAATGTATGCCCATTAAACGTGTATGTACTCATGTCCTTATTTTTGATGCTCCATGTTTTTGTGGTAGTAACCCAGGTTGCACAATACTTCTCATGGTTGTGGGTGCCGACTTTTGTACCCACCCACTGCTCTTCTGGAGAAAAGGTCTGGTGGTCTGATCCCCTAAGGATTACTCCACTGGACCTCCTGTGGGACAGTCCTACCCTGGCACAAGGAGTTGCTGTCATTCAGAATCAATTAAATAGCATGTAACACCAAACAGTTAGCTGTTCTGGGTGGTGCAAAGAAATATTGCCCTTAGCTGTTAACTGAAAGGGTGGAACTTTCCCTCTACCCAGAGAAGCATAGTCAGAAAGAAGAAATATTGCAAAATACTACACCTTCCTGACAGCCACCATTTTGTTGAGTCTGTTGTTGCAGTTCATTTCCATGAGGGTGATCCCCCCACCCCCCTTTTTACCAAACATGATATCCTTCTCTAGGAACTTTTGATCTCTCTTGATATGTCCGAAGCACATGGTACAAGTATCACCACCCTCACTTCTAAAGGAGCACACTGATTGTACTTTTTCATATATATATATATATATAGTTTGCCTGACAATCAATCTATGGTTTACTCAGTATTCTTGACTAAAATCATAATTCAAAAATATTGATTCTTGTTTCATCTTCCTGATTTATTATCTAGCTTTCACATGCATAAGAGGCTACTGAACATATCATTCATTGGGTCAAGTGTACCTTTGTTCTCGAAGCAATGTCTTTGCTTTGAGTAGTGTGCCCAATGCGATGTCTTTTGGTTTCTGGACTGCTGCTTCTTGGGCGTTACCGTGGCTCCAGGTAAAATGAAATCCTTGCTCACGTCTGTGTTTCTCTGTGTTTCTCTAACTGTTGCTTCTAGGCCCGGTTGTGAGGGGTTTTTGTTTTCTCCCTCTTGAAGGAGTGTAGAGTCTTTAATTTTCTTCAGTGACTGATTGAAGTTCTCTTCGCTTTCAGCAAGCAAGGTTGTGCCATCAACGTATCAAAAGATGATCAAGAGTTTTCCTCTAAAGCTGATGCCTACTTCTTCATGCCCTCCAGTGTCTCAGATATTTGTTTAGCATATAGATTGAGTAAATAGAGTGCAAGGATAGCACTCTAGTTCTTGCCTTTTGATACTTTAAAACACATATATTCCCTTGTTTTCTTCGAGTGACTGTCTCTTGGTGTTTGTAAGGGTTCCAAATAAACCAAGAGAACTGTTCTTGAATCCCCATTCCATTATCCATAACTTGTTCTGAACCACTCAGGCGCATGTCTTTGCCTAGCTAATAAAACACAAGTGTATGTGTTTGCATGTGTACCTTTGAAGTTATGTAGGCACTAGATGTACTTCTGAATTATTTTAAATAGCAGAGTGGTCGTAGAAGTTGGGATAAATTAGGTATTTCTGTTGTTACTAGGTTTCCGTCAAGTCATTTCTGACCATTAGAGACCCAGTGCATAACATAGTGAAACACTGTCTGATCCTCCACCTTCCTGTGCTTGCTCGAGCCTGTTGTTGCAGCCCCGTGTCACACCATCTCCTTTAGGGCCTTCCTGTTTTCCCAGCATGATGCCCTACTCTAGGGACTGGGTTCTTTTGACAACATGTCCCAAGCATGCAAGATGAAGTTTCACCAGATTTGCCTCTAAGGAGCTCTCTAACCATATTTTTTCCTAGACAAAATTTTGACCTTTTGATAATCCATGCTACTTTCAATGTTCTTCACTTATTCGGTAAATAAGTGAAGAATGAAAATAAAATCTTCCTTATTCAGTGTCTGACTTTTACATGCAGTTGCAATCATTGAAAATGCCATGCTTCAGCTCTGCTCAATACTCACCTTTGTGAAGAGATCACTGATGATGAGTACTGCAATGAAGCGGAGTAAAGAAAGTAGATGGTGCCCAGCTATCAATTGCAATAATGTCTGGGGTCTTAAAGGTTTGTATTCAAACAGGTAGTCATCTAGGTGAGGTATCAACCAAGTTCACAGAGAAGAAGCACCCCAGCCTGTGTGATCCAAAGATGGCAATAGCAAAATCCAAATATGATGAAGAGAAACGTAGCAGAACTTAAATTGTAAATACTCAATTTGTAGATGGCTAAGGAGGACAGTGGGAGCCCAAAATCCACGTACAGCATATTTACTGAGATTAAGCTTCTGGTAGATATCCTCTAGACACAGGCCAGGAATTCCAACAGCTTTCCTATCACCAAGAAATTCCAACAGCTTTCTTATCAGACAGAGACTATATGTTGGAACAAAATACTCTTTCATATGATACTTGGCTAGTAACAATCCCTCTTGACGCAACCTAAATTTAGTATAGGCTTAAATATTTCACACTTGTGCTATGATAGAAACTTCTGCTCTTTTTTTCCCCCTCATATTGGTGGTTTTTTCATTACTCTTTTATTTTTTAATCTTCACATTATTATTATTGCTTTCTTTCTGCTTCATTTTGTTTTTTATTGTCTATGTTGTTTCTCAGTTTATTAAACACAAAGGATGGATGGAGAGAGCTAATAACCACTGCAATGGTTTCTTGGGGACAGGGGTGGGGGTGAGGAGAATGGCAAGCAAATCGTGAGTGCAGGAGGGGGAAGGGAGCACTGGAATTTGTTTGTGTCTTCCACCTGAGCCACGCACCTAATGTATATAGTTTCAGAAATGTGTTTCAAATTTTTTCTCCCTTCTCTCAGGAAAGGGTTGCTGCAGATTAATCCTAAACTGTTGAAACCATTGTACCTTAAAATAAATGCTATAAGCCTATCCTAATTTTCATTGGTCATTGTGAAACTAATGTTGTTGTATGTCAGCCAGCAATTTCCGCTGACCACGACGCTGGGTGCCAGATTAGCATTGCTCATTCTGTGTTCTTATCTGCATCCTTTATCGGTGCAGATGGTCAGGTCTCTTCTTTCTGGTGGTGCAGTTACATGTTGTGTTCTGATCCATCTGGTCAGCAGTTCAAAACTGCCGGCAGCTCCAAGGGAGAAAGACTGGACTTTCTACTCCTGTCAATAAAAAGTCTTGGAAACCCACGCTTTGAGCCTGCATTGACTCCATGGCAGGGAGCTTGGTCGGTTTTTTTTCTCTTGTGAGATAGCTGGGGGGCTCCAATCACAGACTTTCTGGTTAACAGTCAAATTCCAGGCAAGCTTCAACTTGCATAGTCTGTCTTCAGTGCTATTAAGTCGAGGCTAACAAGGAGCAACCTTTTAGGAAAGAGGGGAATTGTCCCTATGGGCTTCTGAGGCTGTAACCTTTTATGAGAACAGAAAGCCTCATCTTTTCCCCAAGATGTGGCAGGTGGTTTCACACTGTTGACCTTGGAGTTAGCAGCACAGCTTGTAATCACTGTGCCACCATTATGAGACAGGGGATCAAACGTTTCCAGTAGTCGCCCAGATGCACTGTCTTCTTCCCTGGCAGTTGCCTAATTTGCCCATTTTCAGGCTATTTGTTCTATGTGAGGTCCATTTCACCCATGTCCTGGAAAAGGCACATGGTGGTGCAGTGGTGAAATGCTCAGATGTTCCCCAAATGGCTGTGGATTAGTGTCTTGGCAACCCTATAGGGCAGTTCTCCTCCATCCTATTGGGTTGCCTCAAGTTGTGAAAATCAGCACGACAGCGATGGGTTTGGTTTTAAAATGTTTTTGTGCACTTTAGAATCGAATGAATATAGTTAAGGCAGAGTGAAATGTACTATGTATTTACAAGGACTCTGCAGTAGCGAATGTACTGTAGATGTACCTGGATGGGTGGATGGATGGGTGGAGGATGGATGGATGAGTGGGTGGGTGGGTGAATAGCTTAAACAGCCAACAGCACTTCTAGTTCTGCTGGTAACTTGTAATTCTTAGTAAAAATCTATCACTGAGCCTGGAAATATGCCTTTCTGGTCTTTGCTTATTGCCTTTATATGTAGGTTTAATATTTTGTTTATGTTTCTTTGCCCATGGCTAGAGTCTTCTATGAAGGCAAAGGGGAGAATCCCTTTACATAGCTTTCTGTTTGAATGGTAATGTGTGATAAATGAATACAAGTAAGTCTACATAGTTATCTTTTATGTGTGTAGATAACATTATATGAACCAAAACTGTCAGAAAAAGAGGTTACAGGCCCCTCTCTCATTTCTAAATCTTTTTGGTTGAAACCAGCATCTGAATTATCTGAAAACAAATGAAAAATGTTTACAAAGGCTCATTTAGCATGAGAAGTCTTTAAAAGTATTGTAAAAGTAACTATTAGACTATCAAATAACTAGGCAGCTGAAATACAGGGAGGCAGGGTATGGCCAGCTGTACATGAGCGTGGAGTACATATTTTTCTTGTCCAATCAATTGTTTAAGTACATTTCCTCTTAGCAAAGGGTGAGAAATATTTAAAACTCTTAGCTGCTGCCATTAAGTTTTCTGAAACTTTAGTGTCTTATCATCTAACCTTCTTCAAAACATTTAGAGACCCATTCATGAATTTAAAAAAGATGTTGACTGTTACACTCTCCTACCACCTAGTTTTGTATTCCTTTATTTCTCACATTCCTCTTTGCTAAAATATAAGTTCTTTGAATTCAAGGTCTTTGACCTAAATCAGTTTTTAATTATACTTCTTCTGACCCAGTCACCCAGGAGGAGTTTAAAAGTACATGCTAAACAAATCTAAGCTTTTAATGGGTAGCTCTGCAAGAGCTTTAATAAATGCCTTCATAGAGCCCAACTTCTGGGATCCATTCCAATATATTCTGTTTAGTTTAATCTCTTTGTAGTAGAGAATCATGACTTTGCTGGTTTTCTAAAATGTTTCATATTCTTTAAATAAATCAGTGGAGAGAAGTGAAAGATAATAATTCTACCTACTCTCATCTAAAGTAATTATCCCTAGGAATTTATAAGCATTACTTAACATCTCTTTATATGTATCTATAGCCAGAGGCCATTTTAGAGGGGGGGGGGGAGGAGTATCATACTATTTTAATTAAAAGTACTGAATTGAATTAGTAAAATTTAGATTAAAGAATTTAAAAACCAAAATCAAGCAAACACATTTAGATGTGTTTTCCCCTGGGATGTACTGAAAGCTAAAAGTTGTCTCCGAAAATGCTAAAGATTTAATCAACAGACATTGCAAAAATTATCATTTTAACGATTCATTGAAATTGAACAATACAAGGGGGCTTCAAAAGTTCATAGGAAAATTCTGTTTTTTTTTCATTTACTTTTAGAAGCCCCCTTATATATTATAAAAGATGGAGAAATAAAGTCACTTGCTTCATTCATCTTACCTTCCTGCACAGTAAGTTATATTCTTCTTTGATACACATTTTGGTAAGTTATATTCTTTTTTAAACATCTGGGTTGATGAATTTATATTTTCTTTTTTTTAATTAAAAAAAAATTTTTTTTAATTTTAGGCATCACTGCCCTGGTGGTGGGAGTAGGAGGCCCAGCCTTTGCTCCTGGGAGCGGGAATTGAACCTCCATCCCAGTGGGCCGCAGTCCCGTGCACAACCAATACGCCACCGGGGCTCAGTCAATAAATTTATATTTTCTAACCATAATTTTTATGGTTCTTTAATGGTTACACTCTATTTTAATGGGTTCAGTACACCCCGGTAGGATTTTTACACCCTTTTTTTGTTCTTGAAGACTACAAGGACTCATGTCCAAGATGACTTCTGATAATTTTTTTCCCAAAAGCCTTCTTGAGTACTGACTTTTCTTCCCTGAACTCTCCTTCAGATTCCTTCTCTAACCTATTGGAGGCAATGAAGATCTCTTTGTAGCAGAAGGACCCAGTTTTTCTTCTGTGTGTGCGCCTTACTGGTGCTCAAATATGTGCCACTCTCTCGCTGTGCACATGCTATGCATGCTATGCATAAATCCCATGTGGTTTTCCTTCTAGAAGAGTGGATTCTTTGAGCGGGTGGCAAATTACCAGTCAACTAGTACTCTGGGGTCAACAGTTTTTATGCTGATTAGTAACCTTAGACCTCCCTCTGGGAAATGCAATGAGAAACATTTCCCATGATTTTTATCAGTAGCTCAATGTAGTGTGTTGTTGGGTATAGTAGATTCTCATTGTGGCATTTTGGGTTGTCATTTCCCCATCGGTTTGTTCCCTACCTCAGGTGGAAAAGCTAGGCTGCGTGGCTGGGTATTAGACACAAAAAGGACGGTAGCTTTTTCTTCCTCTTGGATACTGGAGAGAGATGAGGTACCAGCTTTAATAATATAAGACAATCAGATATAATTGGATTGTTCTTAAAGCCAATTAAGAGTACATGTGTAAGGATAATTAAAATGGAATTAAACATATTGTGTGGCAACAAATTTAATAGTTCATCTGCTTTATCTTTGATCCAGAATTTATAAGACATATTTTCTCTTAGGTGGATATCTTTGAAATAGATCTTTGGGACTTTGCCAAAGGATTTACTTAACTTTAAATATGTGCTTCTCCAAGGCTTCTTTTCTTGTATCATCTTAAGGAGTTTAAGCTGCACTAAACGGTAAACTGCAGCAGATGACTTCATGACTTTACATTTTTCTTAATACTCCAATATGTCTCTCAATGAGAAGCATTTTAATGAATGACCTAAGTAGCTTTAGAGAAGACTAGATTTAGGCCATATAGGAAGAATGAAGTGAATTATTTCCCTTTATTTTTAACATCCATCTTTTGCCATTTCTTTCATTGGTGAGAGAAGAATTTTTTCCCTCGTCTCTCTTGCCCTTGGTTGTCACACTTTTTTTAAGTTGTGTATGACTAACTCAAGCATATAGCACACATAGCCAGCAACCACGTAGATAGACATTTTCTTGATTTTAAAATGTTAGGAATTTGCCTAATTACCAATTTTTTTCTCACTATGGGAGTAAATATATATGTATATATTTTGTTTTCATAAGTAATATTGACTGATAAATTCTTTCGTATTAGTTTCTCCCATCACCTCCTTTGTTTGAAATAGAAATTATATTAACTTATAAAGCACATTGGAAGCTTTCTTATCTGGATCTTTGGACTCTTTAAACAATTAATTGGTGGGAGAGCCCATAGATGTTTCAGTAAAAGTTTTTACTGGGACCCTTTATCATTTGGACTTTCTGTGTAATGCTTGGTGGATTTTTTTTTTTTGCTTCAAAATCCAGTTTAAAACATTTTTAAATGAGCATTTTCAAATTTTCCATTTGCTAAGTTAAATTTAGAAACATGTGAAACTAAAATAATTCTGTTTTTCTGTTTTCAAAGATACTGTCCAAAGTCAGTTAATTAGTGCTATGCCTTTCAGGCACCCCCCTTTTTAAATATTGATTAATTTGATCTGCTTTTAACGTGTATACTATTTCTAATCTCAAAGTTTATCCTCATGTGTGTTATGCATGCATTTACCTATCAGTCAAATTGAAAGCCCCTCCCCCTCCAAAAAAAAAAAGGTTGTATTGGGTCTTATTCTTTCTACTTCATGAATCTCTGCTCATATTACATACTGCTTTGTCAAGTATGTTCAGTTACCCATTTGTTGGATTTTTTCAATTAAGCTTTAACATATCAATCTCTTTCCCTAGTTCCTAATATGTATCGTTTATACCAACCGTATATCTTGGTAATCAGCTGTATTTAACACATTTTAACATTGCTATTTGGAATCCAACCATTTTATGATTTCCCCTGCAAATTATTTTCTTTGACTGGTGGAGTGCTCAGAAGTGTGCTTTTGGATGTTCAAATATATAGTGGGAGTGCCGGGGCTGAAAGTTATCTGTGTGCTTTGGTTACTTAATTTTATTTCTTTATCTGTAGAAAACAAGAATTTATATTATTTTTCAGATATTTGTTGAGACACTTGTCAGTTTTTATGTGCCTAATGGTCTTGCACACTGAAAACGAGATTGCTTTTATAGTGTCGCATGTTAACCTTTTCACTCACATTTCATCGCTGAGTCGCTGACGTCTTCTCCAGTGTGGAGGGAAGGAGCCCTGGCGCTGGGCTATGGGCTAACCACTGCTTTGTCAGCTGCACGTTTCCACCCACCTGCAGCGTGGCTTGATGGACGAGAACGCAGACTCTCTACTCCTATAATGCTTTCCAATCGCTGGAAGCCCCTGTTGGTTCACTATGGCGAGGAGGAGGCAGGGTCGAAAGGTTCCTTTTCGGATGGAGCTGCTGCTGGTTTCAAACTTTTGGCCTGTGGTTAGCAGTCAATGACGAGCCGGGAGCATCACCACCTATTGTTTTTATTGGACTTTTACAATTCTTTTTAGTAGATCTCCCCCTCATTGTTAGGTCTGGATACCAAGTTGTTATCTGATAATTGGTGTTTGTCGAAAATGGAGGTGAACCACAGAAGATCATAATCAGGAGGATGTTTACGTCATTATATACCTCCAAACCACTGGCAGTCATGACCTACCCAAGTTGAAACATACTCTTTACAGCCAGCATTAACTGTTGCTTCCATCCTTAGTATTTGTTACTGTTAGACATGTATTTTTCCCTGGGCAGGGTCATCTGATAGCTGAATTTTTTATTACTTGCTATAAATGTGCAATATTGGATAGTGAGAGAATTGACATTTGAGGAATATATGTATTTCTCATGCCATTGTTTCATTTTCTTCCTTTCTATATAATTTCTAAGTATTTGTCTTGTAAGCTATCTACAGAGATTATTTTTCTGTCATATGAAAGTCCATTTATCTTTATTTTGATGGCTGGGCTTATTTTGTTTTACTTTTCCCCCCTCTTCTTCATTCCCACGTTGTCTTTGATTGATTGGATTTCACTCAATCCATTTATTTGGAAGTTACAGTGATTTTTATTTTCCTTCTGAACATCTTCCTGTGAAATTGTAATAAAATAAAGAAGAAGTTCATATCTCTATCTTATTCTCAAACAATGGCAGTGCTGTAATTTTAATCATTTCTTCCCATTTGGGGAAAGTGTGGTGCAAAAAAAACATAAAAACATACAAAACCCCTGTAAAGTGTTAAAAAGGTAAGCGGTCACTCAAAAGACTAAGGTGCAACAGAATCCAAGCTATGGTTCGTGCATTCAAGCGCTGGAGACTGAATAAAGACGGTTTAATTAAAAAGAATTGGTGACTTTGCATAATACTTCTAGCAGAGAATGGCAACTTTCCCCCACTGTCTGAAGAAAGAACAAATCTGTTGTGAAAGAAGTACAGCCAAAAGGCTCCATAGACTTGAGGGTGGGGATTCTTCCTTTTGTGTCCGTCGTCCATGTTAATCAGGAAGGGCCAATTTCTGGAGAAAGGACATCGTGTTTGGTAAAGTGGAGGATCAGTGAAAAAGAGAAAGAGCCTCACGGAAGTGGCTTGATGGAGTGGCTGCAATAGTGGATATGAACACCACAAATAACTCTGGGGATGGCGTAAGACTGGGTTTAGGGGGTAGTTTTTGGTTCTGTTTTGCAAAATGTCACGTTGAGTCAGAAGTGACTCAGCTGTACCTAACAATCATTTCTTTATGATCACTGAACCAGTACTGGTACATTCTTGATGTTACACAGTTCTCTTGGCTTTGCCAAATACCAACATTGATTTTGTGCATGATAGCAGAATAATACAGAAGAGTCTTATGATCTTAGCATCCACTGGGCTTTTTATTGTCTCTAGTTTTAGTGTTTCCAAAGTGTCATATGATTGGAATCATACAGACAGCCTATTTTTGTCATTGAGTTTTCCAGTTTTTTGTTCATTTACCCAAGTTTATGGATTTGCCACCATTTTATTTGCTCATTTTGGTTACTTCTAATTATTGGCTATTGTAAATGAACCTGCTGGAAATATTTGTGTGTGACTACCTCAGCTGAGTCATCAACCCAGGGATGAAATTCCTGGGTCATATGGTCGGCTTCGTTCACCTTAGTACAAAATAGCCAGCTTGTCTTCCAAAGTGACGAATGCCATTTTGTAGCTCCCAGTAATAACGTTTTCGTGCTGTTAGGAGTTCCTGTGGTTTCCTGTCAGGGGATGGGATGTTAGGTGTATAAGGAACGCGGGGGCCACAGTCGTGATGCGTTAGGCGCCTAAGTGCAACATCGGTCTTGGGAAACCAAAAACCGACCCTCAGGAAAAAGAAAACATTGTCTTGTCTCATAAAGAGTTAGAGTTGTGGATATCCACAGAGACAGGGCTGTCCTACCTCTGGACTCAATAGCCACGAGTTTGGTGTGTGTGTGTGTGTGTGTGTGTGTGTGTGTGTGTTTTCTCATAATGGATGTGCAATGGTATTTTGTCTTAATTCCATATTTTTTGTATAGTGTATTCTTGATATTTTCCTCAACTTTATATTTGTGTTTACTCTGTAATATTATGTTGCTTTATTTATATAAAAGAGTGGTGTTTGTGTGTGTGTGCTTTTTAAAAAAAATCTGGAATTTCTCTCTGGTTTTGTGTTCAGCCTACATATTCCATTTCCATAACATTCATAATGGCTTTCATTCAGAATTTTTTTTTTTTGTTCAGAGCCAGAGAATAGGTGTTTTGGACTTTTCTGGCTGTATAATTTGTCACAAGTATTCTACTCTGTACTTTAGGTCTGATGCAAGCATAGACAGTATGTAAACAAGTGGGCAGGCCTGAAAGAAACATTATTTACCGAAATAAGTACTGGGCTGGGATCTAAGTCATGAGACATAATTTCTGACCACGGAATTAAGACATACACTTACCATTTCATTCAAGTGATACTCATTGCCCAGATAACGGAGAGTAGCAATTCCCCATGATGACCGCCCTACTGCATTGGTTTCCTTAGACATGTCATAAGCTTAAGTGGAGAACTCAACCCGGCCTTTTGTCAGTTGGAAGCCAGGGTGCATTGAGTTGTACACATAACCTTCGGCATATTTTTAAATTTCAGACCTGACAAGCAATGTTCCAAATGAGAAACTGCCATGCCTGGCACATGGAAAGTACACTGCTAACATCATTATCATTTATGTTTATTAAAATAAGCCATGCCTTTCTTATAATATTGATCCCTCATTAATCCTACAATCTTACACACATTGTAGGATTTCAGATGATGCTTCCAGCATTTTAACAAGTGACTCCTTGAAATATCATAATTAAAATACTGCTTAGCGGGTTACCAAGAGCGAGGGCAGCAGTTTGAAGACACCAACAGCTCTGTGGGAAAAGGTGAATTTTTGTTGTTGCTGCTGTTTTTTTTAACTCCCGGAGAGGTTTATAGCCTTGGAAATCCACAGGGACAGTGTGTTCTGCTCCAACCTGTAGTTTGCTGAGAGTTGGAACTACTCGGTGATTTTCTTGGTTGGTTCTTTAATCTGGCCCTGATGCTAGGGTGAATTAAAATGGAACGGGAAGGGTAAAGGATGACAGTTGAAGCTAGCCAGGCAAAACAGAACAGGCAGCCAGGAAGCCTTGGAGGTTCCTATTTCACTTGTGTGAATGAAGTGTATGTATTATTAAGTGTCACATACTACGGATATGTTATCGGCTACTTATGTGTAGGTGTGTCTTATTTCCCCAATCTACAGTCAAGTCGTGCTTTTGCTTACTTCTCATAGGACACTTGAAATGGACCAAAGCAGAGGACATCGACATCGAAACCCCAGGGTCTATTCTTGTCAACACAAACTTGAGAGCATTAATAAACAAGCATACATTTGCTTCCTTACCTCCGCATTTCCAGCAGTACCTCCTGCTTTTGCTCCCAGAAGTGGACAGGCAGGTAAGTGGACGTTTTCAACATTTGAGGACAGTCGATTTACTCGTATGTTACCTTGATGCTTCAGTACTATTCTGAAAGGTGGCTGATACGGGGGTGAAGCCCTTTCTAATAATATCGTATGTTTGTGTAACTTATTTAGGCCTCTGTCTACTGCTACCGTCACATTCCTTGTGTCAGATCCTCTAAAACAGGACCGCTTTTCCATCTCCATCGTGAGCTAGTTCAAATTTTAAATAATGGTACCCTGCTGTCCAGTGAAAACAAGGGCCTGTCCACACCGGGCAGAGAAAACAAAGAAATCAAACATTCCATTATCAAATACATCTTTGAAGTAGCTGCTCCTTTGCCCAGAGGGAATATTGAAGTGCAGCAATAAAAAGCCAGGGTTTCTAAGAAATTATGTAAATGTTTTTATTCTCAACTCTTTCCAAAAAGCATTTAAAATTTATGTTTGCAGTTGCCTTCTGAGAGTCTATCATCATGAATAAGATTGCCTATAAATAATCACCTTTTATCTTTTTTTCCCTACTATAACTGGAAGTGTTTTGAGTTAGAAGTATGTTTTTGTATTTTTGACAAGCTTCCAAAATAAGGAATTACAAATGAAGACTCATAATAGCAGGCATCAATCATCATCCAACGCTGTTTCTTTAGAAAATAAAAGAGAAAAAATATTTCATCACATAAACTTTCATTAAATTCTACAAAAAAGTCATTAGATGCTATCTAGGAAAACTTCCATGTGGTTCTTCTTTCAGTAAATCCTGACACAGGTATAGTTTCTCATTGTTGGATATAATGGCATGTACATTTACAAATTTGCTGCTCAAAATGATATACACAGCCATGAAATAAAGTGGCCAAGATTGAATCAATATTTTCTTATTACTTTAAATAACTTTACTTAGCATTTTACCTGATTCTGTTTTTTGCTTACTTAACCAACCTTGTCAAACAAACTTAAAGTTTTATGAGCAACTGTTGGCTACCAATCCTCAGTATGACTTTATTGTTCGTATATAGAAAAAGTTTATTTTAACTGAGGATAAATTCCATTTAGCTGGGGCTTTGCCTTTTATTTACTATATGCTATGAAAATTACATGTCTTAGATGTTTGCGATAGTATACCAGTAACTATTTATTAAATATTATGGAATGAATGACTAACTGCCTTCCAGTTTGTGTGCATAAACTATATTTGTAAATAACTAAATTATGAGGGAGAAACGGTCAAGTTTAGAGAGTATGAAATACTGTTGCTCTTGCATAATCAGAAACAATGTTAGTCTTCCTGAATTAGATGTTGAAATATAAATAGAACTTAAATAAAAAGTGATGGTACCAAGTGAAAGGGACAAATACACAGAAAAACAAAAATTGACACAGTGGCAGTCTGGCTTGTTGTAAAGACACAAATGACTCTGGAAAAACAGATTAGAACCAGATTTTGGGTGACGCCTTGAGCATGAAGCGAAAGTGTTTGAACTGTGTCTCCTTGTGTCTACAGTGCAAAGCCATCAGGGGCCTTTGAGCAGAACGAAATGCAGTAAGAGCATTGCTTTTAAAGAAGATCATTCTGGCAGTACTGAATGCTAATGTAAAGGATGGGAACTCTGACAAGGGAAGGGATAGTCCCAAAGTCGTTCTAGTTTTTCAGAAGACACAAAGAATGCTTAAATTTGGGGAATTAGCATTGGAATCCAGGATGAGGATCCTGCCATCATCACCATCATTGTCATGCACTGGTGGTAGAAATTTTACATTTCTCCAATCATATTGGAAGCAAGGTAAAGGGAGGACTAGAGCTGGTGCTCACGTTTCAAACTTGCGTGACTGGATATAATTCAGTCATCACACACAACTTATACTGGTACTGTGTTACCTGCCCACAGTCACATGCCCTTCACCTCAACATAGGTGGCATTTGTCTGTTTACAATTCTATCTCCAGATCCTACAATAAGAGTCGAAGTGTGTGTCCGGTGAGTGAATGCTCAGTGAGTCATTCCTAAAGGAAGACATTAGAATTAGGATTAGCCAAATATTTAGGATTAGCCAAATACTTCAGGGGCCAGAGTCTAAACTCAATTTGTTATGCAGGCTGCAGGAGGTTTTGTTACTCAGTTCTTTCCAGTCACCATGAGAAAAAAAATGGAGAAATTCTAAAACTTGCTCTCAAAAACATTTCATCCACAGAGAACTTATTTATTTGGCCAAAGAATATTTATTGAACATCTGTTTTACGCTACATAATACTGTCGAGAGGAAAGATGAGTCTTGTGGAAGGATGATGTACACGACCACCTCACACTGAGAAACACTGTTCAGTACTTGGCAAGAACTTGAATAATCAGAGGCTTACACCAAATTTAGTTACAAGACAAGGGGAAACTCACCCAATGAATATTCAATTGCAATATAAAAAGCCCTGTAAAGACATCAAGAACTTTAATCAGAAAGTAGGCATTGGAGAATATCTGTAGTTAAAAAATACTGAGGTTGGAACTTGAAAGACTTGTAAGTATTTCACAGGTTGAGCTAAAAGAAAGTGCAGTTTACAGAGTGAGAGTCTGCCATTTGCCAAGACTCCTTGTTCATTGTGCTCTAGAATCTTCAGTAGTTCAGTGTGAGCAGAGTGTCTTAAAAGGGAAAAGTGATGGAATAGTCTGCTGAAGGGAAATATGGTTTTCAACCTTGACTGTTTCACAGACTTTGAACTTTCTGTGTTATCAGTGGGTACCAGCAATTATTTTCCACGTGAGAAACAGACTGCATAGGATAAGTAAACAAGCTGCCTCTTTTAAAGGCTGGATTTAGGGGTGAAGAAAAGGACCCAAAGGATAAACAAAATGCGGGTACAGTCCTCCTCTTCTCTCAGGTGCATGTAACTTCTGGATTAATGGATTAGGCAGATACCAGGAGGCTGGTTAAAAGACAATTGGTATAGTTGAGATTCTTGATAAGAGTCTGACCTTGGACCTTGACCTTGGAAGTGAAAAAAAAAATTCCAGGCATGCTTTCAACCCAGAATAAGTAGGCATAAATGACAGATGGCCTGTGGGGTGGTGACTTCTCCAAACAGAGCAGCTCTGTAGGCCTGTCAGTATGTGATCATAAGAAGTGCAGGACTCCCTCTCTGTGCCCAGCTCCAGGTGGGTCACAGAGCAGTTGCTTCAGAAGATGACCCCAAGGACAGCCATCTCAGTCTATTTTGTAAAATTGAAATAGAGACAGACACCACTCTTTCCTGGGTCAGGACAAGTGAAATAGGCATGGGTATGTGAATCTAATTGTACATTTATGAGCCGGAGAGGGGTACTACCAAAACATCAAGTACCTTTAAAATGACAACTGTAAGACAGTTTTATACATTTATACAAATTTTAAAGCCGTCTGCTTTCTTTTTTTTTTCTCTTTCAAACACCCTTAGACCTCAGTCTCATTTCTTCCCTAAAGCAGCCTCTACCAGGAAGCACTTTGGGCTTCCTTTTACTCCGTGTCTGCTGTTCATTACACTATCACAGACTCCCAATACAAGCATTCCCATCGCCTATTTTTCTCGTCCGTGCCACCCGCCATTAAGCCAAACTCCCTGAGTACATTGTGTTTATACAGTTCTTCTTCTTGTTATTATTTTGGCTGGCCTATTTATGTAAGATTGAAATTTGTACTTCCTCCTAGCTGTACTTAGAACATTGTCCCACTTAGTTTGATATTTAATTTCACCCATTGCACGGCAAGTAATAATAACCACAGCAAAATCCACTTGAAATCTATTCAAACATAAGCATGTTTTTTTGGCTGAGAGAACCTAGAAGTGTTTACATTGGGATGGGCTTGTGGTTGTTCACTCATGCATTCATTTATTACCAAGGGCTCATTTAATGATTATTTACTTTCTTAATTTTGAAAATCCTTTCTCTTGATATTGGCTTTATTCTAAAATGAAATCCTCATGTGATGGCATAGCTATCTGAAGCAAATAAAGGTATTTACACTGATTAAAAGTACTCCCTCACAAAATACTATTTCATTATTTTTAAAAAAAGGAGCTCTAACTGGTCTCCTGTGTGCGCACGCACATGTCCGCTGTCCTATCACAGATAGCATCTTTCTATGGTATGGGGACAAAAGAGATCTCAAATTTCAAATATGATTTAGAGAGATACATGTGTGAAGTCTTAAACCCAAAGACAGAGAGATCTGTGATGTTGGCAAGTAAATATCTGGTGGCTGTGATGCATGAACTGAAGCAAGTGAAGTCGGCTGGAGCCAGCTTAAGCTAAAGGCTTGCCATGTCCATCAGACTTCAGACAGACAGTCGGACCTGGCCTGCAAGGTACCATGTCAGCTTCCCTTGAGAACATGGCAGACTGAGGTTCGAGGGAAAACTATAGCAAAAGAGCCATCGATGATCTCAGAAGGATCTGCCCATTCTCCCCGTGCCAGCCCCCAGCCACCCTGTCCTCTGTCCTATCTCTCTAGTCTCAACAAGTTTCCATCTATTGCCCATTGCCCTTTGGCCTTCCCATCCACTGGGTGGCCAGGGCAGCTCACACAGGCTTTTTTTTTTTGCCTCCTCTCCCTTTGGAAGGCTCTTTCTTTGGTGGCTCTTTGTGTTGTTTTTCTGTTGAACTCTTCCCCACTGCTCATCGGGGGCTGTAGAGAAGGGTTTCCAGCTGGACGTCGGTGTTGAATGCTCAGAGATCAGAAAAACCCAGGTTCCAGGAGAATAAAAAGGCCTGGGAAAGCAGCTCTTTAGAGTAAGATGGGCATTCTGCCTGAGCAAAGAGTAGTTATTGAGTAGCATTGAAGGTCTGTGTGAAATTAGATGGCAGTGGACAAAGTCAATTATGTGTATTTTCACCCAGCAATGCTAACTATTTGGATGTTTAGTTTGGTAGCAAGGGCCACATTGGTCTTGGTTTGATATTGGGCAGCTAACCCAAACCCTACCAGCTGCTCCACTGGAGAAAAATGAGGCTTTCTTTCATGAAGAGATTGACAGTCTAGGGTCACTGTGAGATAGAATCAAGCAGTGGTTGGGGGGTAGCATGGGAACAAGTGTGATGGGCATTGGATTCCACATGGCCTGGAGATTTAAAAAATATTGACTTAAATGGATTGAGAGAACAAAGATTTATGCGGTGCTGATTCAAGTGGTTGCTAATCCAGGATGGAGAGGGGAAAAAAAAGATCAGGAAAAATATGAAGGTGAGAGAAGTTGCAAAAAAAGGTTCAGTAGGAAATGAAGTGTGATAGAGACTCAGAATGACACACTATAGATGTGATCATCGTTATGTACACTTAGGGCTTGGAAATCATCTCCTTGGCTACATCTTTGGTTCAGAGCACACAGAAAAAGAAGAAAGGGGTAGGGTCTGTTTTAGTGAGGTGATGGTTTAGTTGATCGCATGCCTATCCACGAACTGCTAGGCCAGCAGGTCAAATTCCCCATCCACTCCAAGGGGAAAGGATGAGGCTTTCTGCCCTTGTAAAGATCTACAGTCTCAGAAACCTACAGGGACAGCTCTGTCTGTCTCATAGAGTCTATTTGAGTCGGGATGAACTTCATGGCGTGAGTTTGCAGTAAGGGCATGATAGGTAGAATGATAAATACCTCTTCACTCAGTTCACATACACGAATATTGGCTTAATACACTGGTGGGGATTGTAGCCAGACCTGCGTTTGTGGAGAACTCCGCAAGATGTGCTTGGGGGAATTGTTAGCTCTTCCAAGATTATCTACATGCATAGCTCTCGCCTTTCTTTAGAATCGATACTTTTTGAACTGTTTGCATAGAATAATTTTGTGACCTTTTCAAACTATATGGCAACTGGTGATATAAACGTCCAACAAGGGGAACCGTATTTAGGTTTTTATTACACATCCAAATTGAACCTCACTGATGAATAGGTTGTTGTCACTTCTGCCGTCCGAGTCTTTCTTCCAGTGGTGTTCATCTCTGCTTCCATGAGTGCAACCAGCGCCCCTGCTCCAAATCCAGAGAATTCTGTCCCCTAACTGCTTCTAAATAAATTATGCTTATTACCTTGCGTCCAACTGGTAATGGCAGCATTTCGAGTCATTCTTACAAATGGCAAAATTTGCAGTGTATTCCTATGTGTGAGGGTACGGTCTGTTAACCGACGCGTCGCTGACGGACATGTACGGTGGAGGCTCTTTAAAATCCCATCCAGCTATGCGCTCTTCAGGCTTCTCCACTCACTGGCAATAATGCACATAATTTTAACCGTGGAGAATGTCATTAAACTAAAATGGAACATTTACACAGTCCTTTTTGCAGAGAATTTTGGACTAGGAAAATGAATGTGTATGTCAGACATTTTACAGCCCAGGAGAACATGATTTATTGATTTCTGATGGCTCTGTTGGCATCAGTGTATATATTTAAAGAAGTCACACAGCCTTTATAAATGCAAATGGGAAAAGGCTTTCCATCTTTTTTCCTCCATGGAAATAGCTCATACATTTGCAATAACTCAGGGCCTCTTAAAGATTGCTCTATGTACTGTATATATTGATTTAAAAATTATACTGTTATTTTATTCCACAAATAGCATATATAATGAAATGTCAATTTACCTAACAGAGTATAAAAATCCAGACATATTGAAGATATGAAAAATACTTGTGTCTTAAGCCTGTAGGTAATAGTAAGTCTGTGCTTGAGTTGTAATTATTTTAATGGAACTGACACTTTGACTTTTTCCTTGCTTCTGAAAGCATGTCTTCAAGTACTTAGGAAATCCAATATTCCTTGTTGCCTAAGCTACTTACTGGTGATAGTAAATCACAGGTGGCCAGATACTGAGGCAGATGATGCCTGGGTATTTCCATTCTCTTTTGAGCTTTATGTTTATGGAGGAAACTGATTTTTATCTATATGTTATTCATTTCTTAGATAACTAGAGAGTTAACATCAATTCCTGGCTCAATGTATGTGAAATAAGGTATAAGCTAGATTGAATTACAGATTTGCAAGTAATTGCATGAAACAGTCCAACAAGCAGAGTCAATTTCAGCCCCCAACCCCCCCCCCCCATGCATGATAGTTAATAGAGAAAGGCATCATGTTAGACATCAAACTTTATATGTATGTAGGGACTAAGATATCCTCATGCTCCTGGATGCTGTTTAATGACTTACTGGCATAGAAGATCATTCAGGATTTCATATTATTTAATATATACATGATGTATTATTTTATTTATATACAACAGAGTGGATTGTGTGCAAGCACACACATGCACAAAACACAAAGCATTTGGTGCCCAGTTTATATGGAAATGGAAATAAGGACTCCATCCTTCTATTAAGAAGCCCTGGTGGCCTGGTGGTTAAGTTCTCAACCCAGAATCCACAGTCCTGTGGTTTGAACTCACCCTTGGCTCTGCAGGAGGGAAGACTGGAGACGTCACAAAGATGACAGCCTAGAAATCCCTAGGTGTCTAGCGATTCTGCTCTGTCTTCTGTGGTCGCTGTGAGTGGGAGCGGGCTCCACAGGACACAGCAGCAATCATCATCCCAAATCAAACCATCTCCGCTGCCCACTTCGGCCCATAACAAGCTGTGCAACAGACAGCAAATGCCCTATGGGGCCTCCCCAGCTGCCATCTGTCCAGCAGCCAACGACACGCCTTTCTCCCACTGAGCAATGGCAGCATTGGATTCACTGACATTTTGGTTGGCAGCTGAGCGCTTAACCTTAGGACCAGCAGAACTTCTCTACCAATCAGGAAAACCTGATTTTAGACCCAGTACTGGTCATTTTAGTAAGCAAGTTTCAAAGGCCATTGTCACCGCCAACCATGATGAGCAGGTGCCATTCAGAGATTCAGTCTTCATTTGGGTCAAGGAAAAAGAAGACTGACTTTACTTA
This sequence comes from Nesogale talazaci, assembly GCA_004026705.1. NCBI lineage: Eukaryota > Metazoa > Chordata > Mammalia > Afrosoricida > Tenrecidae > Nesogale > Nesogale talazaci. Next base: position 59,063 of record PVJH01001285.1, on the reverse strand, counting down.
AACAAAATCATCTGAACCCCACCACAACCATGTTAAACTCACTGCAATCCAGCAGATCCAGATGATTCCAGTTGAAACTTCCTCCTAGGACAGAGCGGAACTGACCCTTGTGTTCTTCCAAGATGACTTACTGACAGGAGAGGAGAGTTTGGCCTTTGCGGGTCTTGGGATTGGCTGCCAGCCCATAACCCTGTACGACACCAGGGCTCTTTTTGAACCCTTAATAGTGATTAAACACCATATGAAAATACTACGGGTGAAGAAACCCTTTCGTTCCAGTTGTAAAATTGATGAAGGGTCATGGTGAAAGAATACAGATCAGTTGTCAATTGGATATCAGGGTTAAGCACTTGACGGCTGACTGAATGGTTGGTGGTTCAAACATACCCAGCAGCTCTGTGGGGCAAAAACCTGGTGATGTGTTCCTTAAAGAGCCCCAAACAGTCAAGAAAGCCCCATGGAGCAGTTTTATGTTGTCACAGGAGACCAGTAGGAATGGGAAAGGGCTAACCACAAAAATAGAACATTTGTGTAAAACATGCACATATAACATTTACCCCTGCTTCCACATTGTTATTAAAATGACATTAGTTGTACTCCATGAAATAGAGGAAGAAAAACATCCACATAAGACTAACTAACAGAAACCAAAGTACCCACTACTGCCCACTCCATTTCTTACTGGGAGTGACAGGGTCGGGTGGGTTTCTGAAGCTGTCAGTCTTGATCCTGTGGAGTAGCTGGTGGACGTGAACCCCCAGCCTCATGGCTAGCAGTGCAAAACTTGTCCAACAGAAGTTAAGACTAGATTGGGGGAGGTGGGTATGATTAGCATGAGGAAGGAAGAAAAACTCCGTGGGGTATTACTGGAAGACTCTGGATGTTTACCCTGGACCCACCCAGCTCTGACTCACAGGGGCCAGGGACAAGGCGAAGAAGCAACTCTCAGTACTCCTGTTGTTTCCTGGGGAGGCTCACCAAGGTCCATTCTCCAGAACAGCAGGAGCTCAGTGCAAAAATGTTAGCAGACCATTCTTGCTATGTGCTACTTTGTGCCTTTGGACCATACAAGCAATGATAACTCTGTTAGCTAGTGGGAGACCAGTCTTAGTGCCTTCTGAGATGAGTAAGGCTTTTTTTTTTTTAAGCTCATGACCCAGACCATTCCTCAAAAGTACTTGGATCTTGGCTCTAGCAAAGCATTTACTGAACACATACCACCTCTGTCTCCCTCTAACTGAGCTCGAAAGATCTGTTCAAAGTGCAGGAGCCTTTGCAACAAAGCATCTCAATATCAATCTGATCCATTATCTACTGACTTCTTCCTCTTAGCATGAAAAAAAAAAAAGACAACACCAAAAAAACCCAGAGATAAGGAAACAGATATAGGATCTATTTGACAGTTCATAAAAAAGAACTGGGAGGCAAAGGGCATTTATAGAGCTCTGAACACAGGCATGTTCATAGGTAAATATATTTATATATGATGATGGGCAAATAGATCTATGTGCATATACTTATAGGGTTAGTATTAGGGCACAAGATGGACATAGGATCTCCACTCCAGTGCTTTCTCAATGCAGGAACACTTTGTTCTATTAAATTGGCATTTCATGACGCTCACCATACCCACATGATCACTGAAGACAAATGTGTTCATAAACAAAAGTGGTGAAGAAAGCTGATGGTGTCCATCTATCAAAAGATAGAATGTCTGGGGTCTAAAAAATTTGAAGGCAAACAAACAGCCATCAAGCTCAGAAGCAACAAAACCCACATGGAAGAAGCACACCAGCCTGTGTAACCACGAGGTCTCAGTTATCAAAGAACTAAAATTTATATCATTATAAATGTGGGCGAGTATGGTTTGGGGGAGGAGACAAGCCAGTCAGGGTACAGTGTAGCAGCAATGAAATATGTAACTTTTCTGTAGTTCTTAAATGCTTCCCCTCCCTACTATCATGATCCCAATTTTACCTTACAAATCTGGCTAGACCAGTGGATGTACACTGATACAGATAGGAGCCAGAAACATGGGGAATCCAGGATAGGCGGTCCCTTTAGGTCCAGTGGTGAGAGTGATGATACTGGGATGGTGGAGGGAAGGTGGAGTAGAATGGGGGAACTGATTATAAGGTTGTACATATAACTTTCCTGAGGTAAGGACAACAGGGAAATAAGTGAAGGGAGACAACCGACAGTGTATGATATGACAAAATAATTTATAAATTATCAAAGGTTCATTAGGAAGGGGGGAATGGGGAGAGAGGGAAAATAAAAGGAGCTAATGCCAAGGGCTTAAATAGAAAGAAAATGTTTTGAGAGTGATTTTGGCACCAAATGTACAAATGTGCTTGGCATTCAATGGATGGATGGATGTATTGTGGTGTGAGTTGTATGAGCCCCCAATAGAATGATTTAAAAAAAAGGACCCAGTAAACCTGCAGAGACCAAGCTCCCCTGTATGGTATAGCAGGATAAAGGTAATCTCAGGTTAAACCCTCTTTGAGAACTAAAGATCATTCAAGATGATCCATATAGTTTACAAATTGTAATTGAGTTTTTACTGCGGTTCAAGTACTGTGTTAGCCTTTGGGGAGAGCATGTTTACTGAGACTGCTCTGAGTGCCGCCTTCGCAGAGCCCACCATGAGAGAAGACCCTGAGAGTGGTGTGTGTGTGTGTGTGTGTGTGTGTGTGTGTGTGTGTGTTGCTCCCTGGAAAGGGGGAGAAGATCAAGAGTAGGCATGTGAACGAGGAATGAACGGGAGTTTTAAGGCTTTCTCTTGATTTGTTCTAAAAGTTGAACACCCTTGAGCTTATTGGTATATCCATGGAGAGAAACGGTGAATAAATAAATGCTGAAGTTACAGAAGGGACAGGGCCTCTTGCATAGAGCAAGATCCCTGAGAAGCAGACAAGCTTAATAATAGAACTGAAGTGAGGTGGGGGAAAGAGCCTTCAAATGAGAAAGGGGCAAATCTGGCCACTCCCATAAAGAGTCACAGGCGTGGAAGCCCTTTGTGGGGTTGCTATACACATACAACACACACACACACACACACACACACACACACACACACACATGCTTGAATGGCCTTCAAATAATTCATGGGAAAAGGGGATTGAGAAATGATAGAGCGTTCTCAAAGTTATCACCATCCTTATCTCTAAGGAGCATTCTGGCTGTACTGCCAGGACAGATTTCATTTTTTTTTCTGGTAATGCATGATACTTACAATATTCTTTCCTGACCCCATAATTCAAAGGCTTCACCCTTTCTCCGGTACTCCTTATCCATTGTCCAACTCTCATATGCATACCAGAGGACGAAAACCACCATGCCATGGGTCAGACATATTTTCCTCCCCAAAGTGACATCTTTTTTCTTTAGCAATTTAGTGAGATCTTATATTTGTGGCGGATTTGCCTGATGCATTAAGCTATTTCACATCTTGATGGCTATTTTCATGGGCATTGATTGTGGACCAAGTCAAATGATTCTTTTTTAAAACAGTCTTATTGCCATATAACTCACAGATCACACAATCTGATAGTTCAATAAAATGCAATCTTAAAAACCTTCAGTCCTGGTCCATGTGGCCTGATGTCGCCTCTTGGCGCACTTAAGAGAATTTTCCGTTTACCTTGACCACGTCACACACACTGAAGGCTGTAGTCTTTGATCTTTATCAGTTAGTGTTTGAGTCTTCTTCACTTTTGACCTAAAAGTAAAAGGGGTTGCAAATGTACATGGGTCCTTTTCTAACCTGGCACAGCATTCTTTGCATGTAATGTAACTGCTGGGATTACTTGCTCAGAATATGAATTGAGTAAGTATAGTTCAAGGGTACAACCCAAACTTACATTTTTCCTGATCTTTAAACCTTCCAGTATCTCCTTGTTCTGTGCAAAAACGGCCTCTTAGTTTATGCCCAGCTTCCACATGAGCACAGTGAAAATATTCTGGAATAACTATTTGATGACTTTGCATAGTCAATATAATATAAGCATGCATTGTTCTGGTCTCCACCTTATGAATCTTATCTGAGAGCAACAGTCATCTTCCTTGTTCCACATTCTCTTCTGAATCTGGTTGACTCCTTGATAGTTCTCTACTGACCGGTTTCTGTAAAACACACGTGTGCGCGCGCACACACAGCTCTTTCACACAATTTGACTCTAATCATGTGGAGTTGTTCTGTTAGGGGGTCACTGTGAATTAGGTTTGATTTGATGGCAGTGGGTTTAGTTTCTTTTTCTTTTTTTGGGTAACTCAGAGCTTTCAATGATAAGAATTGCTTTATCTTCATTATTCCTTTCCAGGGAAATATGGGCCTCTTTTCCTAATGAGTTTCCTCTTCTTCGCCAGGTCCCCTGGGGTAAGGAGGGGATGTCTTGCTGAGCTGACAAGTAGGGAGGAGAGCTGATTTGGGCCATGGGCACCACAGATTCTTGAAGTGATCACCAAGAGTTAGAGGATTTGAATAATTACTTGGCATTTGTTATACGCTCTTAGAAGATTTTACACAATGGTGGTGATGGTGGTGAGAAGGTTGGGTGTGGGTATCTTGCTTTGACTTAGTTTTTAAAAAATGTCCACTATATGGTTGTTTTTCTGCAAAACGGTTACACAGATCTCCACTACATTCTAGAAGTGGAATTCCACTACCTTTATATTTTTAACATGCCTTTTAAAAATGATAATTTATATTGCTTTAAATTTTGTCTTTGCTACATTACCAACTGTGTCAAAAGCAATTCATTTAATTAACCGTCAGTTTCCCAAAAGTGACATATTAATGATGCATGGATTTTCAAAATGTGCTATAATGAAGTAGATATTCAGTAAGTATATATTTTTACTTAAGCCTAGATATCATCTTATTTCTATGAGTAAAAACATCTAATATGCTTTGTATTCTTCCTCTTATTTTTACATTCAAATTTCTAAAACAAAAGTTGCAATTTTACTTATGTTGTTTAATATTTAGGAACTTGGAAAGAGAGGGTTATATTAAAGATTCCCAGAAATGCAACCCAGGACATTGTGTGGCGTCCATTAAAAATACCTCTGTTAAATGCTGTAGTTGTTTATTTTTTTCTTCAAGAAAGGGTATGTTTCATATGATTACATCTCTTTATTTGGGGGTGAGGCATCACTGCTCTCCGGTGGTGGGAGTAAGAGGCCCAGCCCCACTGCTGAAATTGAACCTCCGTCCCAGTGGGCCGCAGTCCTGCGCACAACCACTACGCCACCGGGGCTCAGTCCATGATTACATCTTTAAATCATCATTCTTTCCTAAAATGTTGGTGAATTTTATTTATATATGCTCTGGGAAATGAGATAATTAATTTATGTTCAGCTTTCAATAGAGATGATTTCATTCATAAATATTATTAACATGTGTATACGTATTTCTTCTTTAGTAGGCTCTGATGATAAGATAAATGCTCAGTTTATATTGCTGTATTCAAGGATTTTACCACATAGAAGGATAGTTAGGTATATAACTTTATAAAGTATTGTGAAATTTTCAAAAATGTATCATTAATAATGTGGGTATTCAGAGATAGTAGTGTCACTTAAATATTTACTTCATTTATTTATACTTTTGTGAGCAATGATTTTTCATCAGTGTGAAATATTCAAAATATATATCATTGATAATGTATTCAGAGTATTCAGAGATCATAGTGATATTGTAACACTTCATTTATTTGTATTTTTGTGTGCAATAATTTTTCATAAGCCCTTCCCAGATTTTTTTTACATCATTTTATTTAAGGCTTTTACAGCTCTTATATAACAATCCATATATCAATTATATCAAGCATACTTGTATGTATGTTGCCATTATTATTTTCTAAGCATTTACTTTTGTTTGAGCCCTTGTTATCAGAGCCTCTTCCCACCCCCACCCCCCATGACCCCTTGATAAATTATAAATTTTATTACTTTCCTATCTTACACCAACTACTGTCTCCCTTCCTGCTAGTTCCTGTTGTTCATCACCCTGGGGTGGAGGTGGGTGGTGGTTACGTGTTGGTCATTTCTGTAGATTCTTCCTTCCTCTTCTCCTCTCCCCACCTTCGGCCTACCCTCCTGGACTTGCGATGTCCATTTTCAGGTTTTTTTCTCAAGTTATGTTTCAAGGTCAAGTACTTAGCTGTTACAATGTGGTGTTTTATACTTAGAGGCATCATTTTTAAATGGCCCATGATAGAAGGCTGAGAAACTACTTCAGGTGGTCCAAATTTCCCTTTCTTTAATTTCATCATGGGATATTTTCTGGAGTGTGTTACTTTTCGTACCTTGTGTTTCTATTTAAATTATTCATGTAGGGCTTTATCTCTCCATTGACTCGAGGGAGAAGAAAAAAAATCTGGTTCTGGAGGCCAGAAAAAAATCTGTTCAACTAGCTTGAGTAGCTATTATTTTTACTCACTGTATTGAAAATATTTGATAGTTTAGCTCTACAGATCAGGTTAATATATGCATATATATTGAATATGCATTTGACATGTTGAGAAATAAGGAATTTTTGTGTTTGTTAAACACTTAAACTGTGTATGCAAAATTGTATATCATAAGAGTAAAGATAACTTTGAAGTAATAAAACTAACATTTAAAGTGTTATTCATATATACTAATGGTATATTTCACTGGGCAAAGTTTGGGGATACCATCATACCAACTTTTTACACAGACAAGTTTCTGAAAATGGAGAATACACTATAATTTTTCTTCTTTAACCAAAAATATATTCTCTATATCAAGTGAACATGACAGTACACATTTTTTAGATGTGATCAATCAGAGTAAGCTTTTATATATTGTAAGCCCTATGTACCAGAAAATCAACTTAGAATTCTAATATTTTTAACATCCACCAAAGTATAGCTATTATAAGAAAATATTAGACCTCTTATTCTTTTTATCAAGTTAAAAAATGTACTGCGGTCATATCTGATCTTATTAGTGTGAGGGCTCCTAGATTACCACCTTGTTCCTCCCTGCCCTACAGCTCTACTGATATTTAAAAAGTGGAGTAGTGTGGGTGTGTGTATTCTTTTATTTTAATTTTTACATAAAAGTTTTATTGACTGGGCTGAGCCCCGGTCGTGTAAGTGGTTGAGTGTGGGACTGCAGCCCGTGGGCTTGGTGGTTCAAATCCAGCGGCGGCTCTCAGAAGCAGCACTGGCTAGTGCCTATGACCACCAGAGGCAGTGAAGCAAAAAAACAAAACAAAACAACAAAACAAAATAAAGTTTTATTGACTGTAAATTACACAATAAATGTCCAAATGTTAGTTCTATAACTTGATTATTTTTTTAAGTAAACATGCTCATATAACCGGTGTATAGATTAAAAAAGAAAGCCAACCTATATCCCATTTCAGAAAACTCTCCCTGCCCTCTTAATCAATACTCATGTACCAGTGGCCACTACCCTGACTTTTCTAACTAATATTAGTCAGTAGATTTTGTATTTCCATACATGCCATTTGGCACCCACCTAGGTATTTTCTAGGTACATATCTATCCATGGTCCCATAAGGTGATAAAAGTTCAGAAGTCCTAGTGGGACAGAGTCGAAGTACTCTGCTATAGATAGGATGATCTGTAGATCCAATTGGTCCCTCAGTAACTCTTCAGGTCTCCTGATTCCCTGGCTATGTGACCAAAGGCACCCTTCACACACACTGCCTATCCAATCTCGCTCATTTTGGGCAAGGGCCACCCAGACCCTGCTTGAGCCACTGAGAGAACTTCTCCACTGAACTCACTGGCCCTCCTTAAGTTTACATGTCCTGGGTGGGTAGTAGATAGTGGCAGATGTCAGACTTTGGAGGAGGGGTAGAAAAGGACTTGATGAGAGGGAGGGTGGGTAGATTAGGGCTCCTTAGGGAGATAAGAGGAAGGGGAGGGCACCAAGAGTAGTGGGCTGGCAGGCAGCTGCCCTTTGGAAAGGGGATGTCCACCCTGGCTGATGGATAGGTCCGTGGACCCAGTTCTTGGATATAGGAAACCCTCAAGCAAAGGGCCAGCCACCAAGTGACAGTGGTTTCCAAGCCGCTCGGTGACCATGGTGCGTCTGTCTCACTGTAACATAGTGCTTATACTACAGCCAAACCACATAGCGTCCTAATTCCGAGGATGTACCTCGGATGGTGAGAGACCCATAACTGTTACACTCTTGAGATGAAGCCATTGAATTGTGCCTTGTTTTCTTTTGCTGTGGAGTCAGTTCCAATGCATGATAGCCCCAGTGTGACAAAGTACAACCATATCAGATTTTCTTGCCTATGATCAAACATCAAACCAGAAATAGATCCGCCAGGTAAACAGTCAAGTACAAGCCTTGTGCTAGTAAGGAACACAAATGTCTTTACGTGCGGAGGAAAGAAACTCCTATATTCTCCTTACTCTAACTTTACCATGATTGCCTTACTTATCCTCTTGTGAGATTAGAGACTGTGCCCTGTTTCGGGCTATTTTGAATGACACGGCTGTGAACGTTTCTGTATCTCTGTCTTTTGATTCACCAAAGTACCTGAGAACACAGTGGGTTATGCTTGGGGCTGCGAGTTGAAATCTATCAGCCACTCCTCAGGAGAAAGTTGAGGCTCTCTGTTCCCCTTCAGACTTATAACCTCAGGAACCCCTGGTGGTTGTTCTAGTCTCTCAGGTAGGGTTGGCGGAGTCAGAATCCATTTGATGATAATGAGTTTCAGGTTTGGTTTAAGTGCAAAATGTTCTGGGATCTAAAAAAGCAAAATAAAATAAAATTCACTATGGCTGCATCAATTTTGACTAATAACGGCACTACAGGACAGAATAAACTTTCTCCTGTGGATTTTGGAGGCTGTACATCTTTATGGGAGCAGAAACACTTCACCTGGCTCCCTCGGAATGGCTGAGGGCTTCAAACTATCCACCTTGTGGTTTACAGCCCAACCTGTAACCCACTAGACTGTCAGTGCTTTGGGTGTTCAACAGTGAAGCTGAAAAAACATGATGGGTAAAGGAAATTAAAAGATACTGGGATTTCTCTATGAACTTTTGGAAACCTCCTTGCATGTTTAAGAATCAAATTGCTGGCTCCAAGAGAATATATATGTTCAGCTTTAAAGTGTTAGACTATTTCCCTGTGCGGTTATATCAATTTGTACTTCCACCAGTGGTGTGAGAGATTTCAGGTAGTATATATTCTTACCCGTATGGGATAAGATTGTGTAAGTGTCTACAATTCTACTTTGTGGTTTTAACGTTCCTTTCTCTAATGGCTTATGAGGGTAAATAACCTCTGGTAGGATTTTAGACATTAGTAGTTCCCCTTTTTAGATCACACCCTTTAAGCCTTTAGTGCGGTTTTCAGGTGGAGTCATCTATTGATTGTGACTATCCCTGTAAATTCATGTGTCCTTTGTCAAATACATTGTTCATGCCATCTTTCACATTGTAATTTGCCTCTGGACACTCTCATTTGTGCCCTATGATAAACAGAAGAACTTAATTTTAATGCAGCCCTCCCCTTTTTTTAGTTTTATGAAGGTATTTTGTGCCATGATTAGAGGTATTTTTGTGTTATTTTCTGTGTTATTGTCATAGAGGTGAAGTTCTTTGTCTCACAGATTTAGATCTACAAACTGCATGGAGCTGAATTGAGTACGATATGAAATAGAAATTGGTTTATTTGTGTTCCATAGCTTTCTTACTTGCTGAACTTAATTCATAAAATAGGCCATCATTTCTCTCAATGTCTTATAAAAAAACAAGTGGCTGCAATATATCTGGTTCTATTTACAGACAATGCATTCTTTTTCATTGTATCTTTTGTCTATCTTTTGCATCAAAGCCAAAGTTTTTTAATTATTGTTAGCTTGCTACCTAATGGGGGGAATCTTTGAGGCTTGTTATTTTTTTCCTTGACTATTGTGGCCATTTATTTTCATTAATATCATCCTATCAAACTGGAAATTCAGGGGACCCAGGCAGATGAACCCCTTGGGTCCAGTAGTGAGAGTGGAGCTACCAGATGGGTAGAGGGAAGGTTGGGGTAGAGAGGGAAAACCAGCTTCAAGAATCTACACATAACCTCCTATCGGGCAGACAGACATCAGAGGAGTGGGAAGAGGGTAGACGTCTGGCAGTGTAAGATATGGCAAAATAATAATAATTTGTAAATCTGAGGGTTGGTGGGGGATAGAGGGAAGAGAATGAGAAGCTGATACCAAGGGCTCAAGTGGAAAAGCAGTTATTTGGAGAATGATGATGGCAGCAGGTATGTGAAGGGGCATGACACAATATATGTATTTATGTATTGTGAAAAGCTGTGTATGAGCCCCCAATAAAATGATTATAAAAATCATCCTATCAAATTTTTTAAGACATTCTAACAATATCCATAAAAATATTGGGATTGTTTTTGTACAATATAAATTAACCAATATCAATTTAGCAAAAAGAGAAACTTTTACTCCAATCAATATTGACATTCCCATGCACTATACTTATTCACTGTATGCAGAGCAAACAGTTCAAAGATTGGGACTGGGGCTGAGCCCTGGTGGTGGAGTGGTTGTGCGCAAGACCGCAGCCCACTGGGATGGAAGTTCAATTCCATCTCCACAGGAGCAAAGGTTGGGCCTCCTACTCCCACCACCAGAGGGCAGTGATGCCCCCCCCCAAAAAAAAAAACGATTGGAACTGTACGAAGAAACATGTGGCATCAGAATTGTAGGGAGGTGTAATAACCATCGGTGATACTCAGATGATAGAACTTGGCTTGCTGAGAGTGAGGAGAAAGTGAAGTATCTGCTGGTGCAAATCACTGGCTGTGACACAAAGGACAGAAAACCCAAATCCCAGAACCAGACTGACCGAGATTATCATGATAAACAGAGAAATGATGGGAGTTGTCAGGGGTCCCTTCTTGCTTGGATATGTAATCAGTGCCCATGGAAGAAATCAAGTCAAGAAATCAAGTCAAGAAATCAAGCACCGTACTGCATTGAGGAAGTCAGGTACATAAGATGTCTTGAAAGTATTGAAGAACAAGAATCTCACTGTGAGAAGTAAGGTTCACCTGGCCTAAGCCACGGTATTCTTAATCACCTCAGATGCGCACGAGAGTTAGTTATTGAATAAGGAAGACCCAAGAGCAATCAATGAACTTGAATGACGCTGGTGAAGAATATTGAAAGTACCATGAACTGACTGCCAGAAGAAGAAGCAAATCTGTCTTGGAAGAAGTTCCACCAGAATTCTCTTTAGAAGCAAGGATGGCAAGCTTTTGGCTCACATGTTTTACATATTTTGTCCAGAGAGACCCCTGTTCAAGTAGAGGGACAACAAAAAGAACAAGGCCCTCAACATGATGAGGACCCAGTAACTGCAACAAGGGCTCAGAAGATGGCACAGGGCTGGGCTGGGTTGCCTTCTGATAGACACAGCGTGGTGGGGGTGGCTCCTGACACCCCAACAGCTCAGTGGTCCTCTGGTCTTTGTGGCATAAGGCAACAACCTATCCCTTTGGTCTGCTGACTGCAGTGCCCTCTGGGCATATTTTTCAGTGCTAAAGGGCAACGCCAGGGACTCAGATGGGTGAGAGGGTGAAAATCAGAAAAGGATATGACTGCTGACATTGCTGAGATGGAGATTCAAGGACAGGTGACTGTATCCCTCATGTTTCCTAATCTTGCCCTTGGTAAATGTTAACTTCCCTATGAAACCCACGTAATCATGAATATTGTCTGTCAGTTCTATGTAATCACCCTAGCGGATCATGGAACCTAGCAGGGAAACAGTGTATCATGGGAAGGATGCCTGGTGTCAGCGTAGGAGAAAAGAAGTAGGAGAGGTGGAGCATATCTGACCTTTTGCCTTCTGGGAATCAGTCTTGGGCAGATAGGGTGTCAGAATCCACTCATTTGTGTGGCCAGAGAGGAGGTTATACATGGTCCCCACACCATTTCCTCAGTCATCCCCAAAGAATGTCTTTCACGTCCATGACTGTAGCGGACAGCTAGACAATTTTGAATCTGCTGCGCCATAAGCATTGCTTATCTCCATTCACTTAAGATTAATTAAAAATATATTTTGAGGTTATACTTTTCAGTGTACAGCAGGCATTCTCAGCCTTAATCTTAATACCATATGTACTCTTGTAGAAGCTGAATTTTTTTGGCACGTTTTTAAAGACAGTTTTTGTGGTACAATTAAGTGTCTCAGCTGATAGTTTGGTTGACTTATACCGAGTATATACAGTAAATAATACTTTATACCAGCTGATTATTTGTTTCTTGGGATTAAAGCATGCTGTCTTGTAGAATATTTTTGTCAACATACCTGTGCATTGCCTATTAGATGCTTTGTAGCACAGCCTCCTCAACTCAAATAATCAGTAGTGATGTCTAGGTACTGTGACATGGCCTGTCTATGATAGCCATTAAAGTTAACTAGTCAAAGCCTCTGCTACAGAGGCCTCACACACCTTTCAATTAGATTGATTTGTTTCAGGATAATTTTCATGTTGTTTTATATAGTCCACTACTGAATTTATATTTTATATTTGGTGCTAGCAGTTAGCAATTAAATTGATTTTTATATATTGACTTGTAATCCAACAGATTTGCCTTTCTTAAAAAAATTAAATTTAAGGAAATGGGTGAAAAACTTGAGCTGGAACTTCAGAGTATGATATCCAAATGACTAATAAACAGAGACATGTGTTCAGCCTTATTAGTCATTAAAAAACCCAACACATTAAAATCAATGTGTAGTACAGCTACATAGCTCATAGACTGGTTAGTTTTACAAACAAATCAAACCCCAGCAGAAATGATCCGTGTGAGGGCGATGGAACTCTGTATTGGGGGAACAGAAAACATTTGGAACTGGTTTGTCAATTTTAATTGAAGTTCACCTAGCATTTGCACTCTTACATTTCAGTTCTAATAGAAATCAGACATGTGTTTTCCTAAAAACACGAGCAAGAAATGTTTACAGTCATACCATCCACAATAGTCCAAACCTGGAAACCACCAAAAGACCCATCAGCAGCAAAATGGATAGATAAATAAATGCCTTAAAGTGTTCCGATTTTAAGTTTACCGCATTGTGAGTACACAAGCTCCATCTATAACAAATACGGGTGAAGCTCTCAAACATAATGTTGACTATAAGTGCAAAAGAATGTGCACGGTGTAATTCCATCTCTGTAGAGGTCAGATCCCTTATCTGTAGTGTTGAATTAACCTTGGGATTAGTACTCCTGAGTGCTGTTAATATTCTGTTTCTAAATAAGGATGCTGATAACATGAGAGTGCTCTGTTTGTGAAAATTAATGAAGCTTATGCTTGTGATTTGTTCACTTTCAACATGTATGCTACACTTCAATGAAAAGTTGCCAACCCAGAGGGTAGTGGTGCCCCCAAACAAAACAAAAACACACGAAAAAAGAAAAGTTGCAAACCATACAAGAAAGTAGCTCTTCACTTGCCTGTAATTTGGCTCCATAATAGAGACCCATTACTGTCACGCATGCAATTTCAGTTATGCGACCTCCTCCCTTGCCACCACCACTTCCTAATCCTTCCCACTTCTCCTCCCAGCCCCTGACACATGAGGCAATACTTTGTAGACTTGATGCGAAGGCCTCATCGCGGCCACAGAGCTGGACAGAGTCTGTTATTATTTTCCCCACTTGGGCTTTGTTGCATTGGCATTTCTCCAAAGTCAACTAGGAAGCTGTAATTAACAATAGTTTCAGTTTAGAAATTGTGACCACAATTAGAATGTCTTGGCTAAAGAGAATTGTTTCTAATTATTCCTTGGTTGATCATTGTGTGTGTGTGTGTGTGTGTGTGTGTGTGTGTGTCTAAGTTTATTCTTGCGATTGATCATAGTTTAATGTACACGAGCTTCCAAATATGTTCAAAGACACACAAAACACTGCTTACTTGAAGACTTATCTTTTAAAGTAGGATGGATTAAAACCAATGTAAGTGCTCCTTGAATTTTTCTTCTCAATTTCATTATGTTAATATATAGGAATCCTTACTTACTGAAATAGAAAAAAAAAAAAGGTGACCTTTCTCATTGGTGAGCACTTCACCTGATTTCTTTTCTCATATCTTTCAGCCATCTGAAAAGTTCGTGATCGAATTATTGATCAATTCCACAGTTAAATATATTGATTTTTACTTTATCTACTGTAGTAAATGTTTGATTTAATCCTTAGCTAAGTATCTGTGAAGTTTGTTTGTGTTTGGGAAACATTTATTTTAAAATACCCTTTTCATATAACGTACAATTTTTAAGATTAAATATATATACAAAACATTCCTCAGTTGGAACATACTTATCAAAGTACTCTTTTCTCTAGTATTTTCCCAAATGTTATACTTTGTGTGTGTGTGTGTGTGCCAGATTATTTCATTTTAATTTTCTGTCCTATGTTGTGTTTTAGCCTAGCAGGACAATTTTGCCATCCCAGAATGAATATACATATTACAGTATTTTTTAATTGATTTCTAAATTAGCCAGATTACATTTTGTTTTGTAAACAGATGTTTGTATTTGCTTTTATTGCCATTATGTCTCTGTTTCTTTGGGGGAGTAGATAAATTTACATTTTATTTCTAGTGTCATTGGTATTCACATCCATGTGTGTGTGCTTCTCTTTTTTGGGGGGTGGGGGTTGTCCTTTATATGCAAATGTGATGAATAGTCTTCTCGTTTAATTTTTTGATTTGACTTTGCCATATGCTTCAAATTCTCTTTCAAAAGATACTTGATTATCTTTGAAAATCAGGTTTGCTTCACTCTGCTGCTTGCTTAAAATATGTACATAGCTGCATTTTATTCTTGTGCATCAGGTAACAACGTTATCATGGTCTATACATGAGTTCTCAAATGACGAATTGTTAACTTCTCTGTATATAGTTGTTATTTAATTAAATGGAGACCTTTTCCTGTTATCATGATAATTGTGTCACTGGTAACTGATTTTTAAACAGCTTGGAATTTTAAAAGCCCTTCCTCCCGTTTATAATTTGAATAAAATTAGATGGTTGACTGGATTGTTTGCAGGAAGATCGTATGTGTCCTGTGGGTGAGAGAGCATATGGTGTGACTAGATGACTTTCTGGGGAGGGGGCAGGGAACACTGGGGATCCCCTGCAGAGACTTTGCTGCATTGTTGCTCTGCTGACTTCTCCAAGGAAATTCCTCTGAAGACTCAGGATCAAATATTGCGGCTAGTCATTTGTATGTTCCTCTGTAATTCAAGACGGGCGCCCAAACATTAAAATTCTGTACATTCCTGCAGTTGCTGGAGGAAACAATGATCCAGTCATAAAATATGCAGTTCTTTTTTTCTTACATTTTTATACAGTATGGAATCAATTAATTAGTTCCGCATCCTCCGGCTCTCTAGTTTACTGATAATAGATTTTTCTCCCTCTAGGTGTGGGTTTTTTGTTTTTGCTGAGAGGGTAGCTTTAAAAGGAACACAGGCAAAAAAAAAAAAAATTAAAGAGATGCTATTGAGCAGCGAGTTGCTACTCTTTGCCTAAAATGCTCACATTTTTAATGTCTTTGCTGATAGAGGTTGTTCATAAGGTATGTGTTGTAAAATTTTTGTTTTCTACTGCATATGTTTTTACAAGATACATTTGCTTAAAAGAATCACATGATTACGATGATGAAAAGAGTAAAACAAATGTGTCACTGTCTCGTCATTTCCGAATCGAAGTGATTCTTGTCCCTGTCATTTACATGGACACACTTAGGGAGTCTGTGACTTGCATGGAGCTGACTTGGTTGCAGACCTGAAGATGGAGAGGATTTAGGAAGGAATTTTCAGGGAGGAGGAAAGGAGCCAGTCATTTGCTCGTGCGTTCGCATTTCAGAATACTCCTGCTTACTTGCAGATCGCCTTACTGCTGGGCAGCCCTGGGTTTCCTTTGGAGCGCTCGAAAACCAAAGCTCTGC
This sequence comes from Nesogale talazaci, assembly GCA_004026705.1. Lineage (NCBI taxonomy): Eukaryota > Metazoa > Chordata > Mammalia > Afrosoricida > Tenrecidae > Nesogale > Nesogale talazaci. The sequence continues at coordinate 43,062 of PVJH01001285.1, read as the reverse complement.
TGGTGATTTTTAAGTCCGTTTTCTTTCTTTCCTTTTGAAAATTCTGTTTGCCCAGGAGAATTTTTGGTATTCCTATTTCCAATCAGGCACCTCTGTTGGCGGGATGGTAAGGTACTTGACTGCTGATGCCAAGATGGGGCGTTTGAACTGAACCAAGGGCTTTGCAGGCTACAAGACCTAGTAATGTGCTCCTGTCTGGATTGTTGCTCGGGAAACCCGAAGGAGGCAGTTGAAGGCCTTTCACTGTGTCACGCCGAGTTGAAATTCATGTGACCGTACCTACCTACCAATAACAGCAACATATGGGAACCTGAATCTCTCTACAGGAAAGCCTCCTGGGGTCCCCGAAACTCCTAAAATGTTAGCCAGCCTTTCCCCTGCCTGTATTTGTATATGTCTGTGTATGTTCATTTGTTTGTTTTCAGAGTATATCAGTCCAGGTAAAGTCTCGGGTGTTGTGTCAAAAGAGTGTTGAAAAGAGCAGTCTACAGGCTAGCCATTTTTCCTCACCAAACTATCCACTGCCACCAGGATCCAGTGACTGGACAGTTCTTCCCTTGTGGTTGGTCAGGGAGCACACGGGTTTCTTTCATCTCCTTGTTCTGTCTGCTGCCAGTGTCCACTTCATTGCCAGTGGGTGAAGCTGGTCCATCCATGTTGTCGTTCAAGAGTACTGTGGAACAAGTCGTGCTTATGGAGCATGCATCACATTTGTTCATATTCCTTGTTGAGAAATTACTAAGAGCTGGGGAAATAGCATCGCCAACATGGTTCAAGCCCTGCATGTGTTGAAAGAGTATGCAAAAGTGAAGGTGAGTCACACAGAGAAAAGATGGCAGGCTGGTTAAATGTAGAAAATCACTGCAGCCCCAAACCCCTGATAAAGAATATAGATTCTTAGTCATAATAACTCTCTCTCTATGTGCATGTTCAGTAAAGTTCTCCTTACTGTCTTAAGACAAAAGTTATAGAAAACATAACCTCACTACACATATTTTAAAAATATGTGAACAATATGCCATAATATTGTATAAGTGAAAAAGAGACTAATAATAAATAAAATCATAAAATATTTTTTTTTATGTAAGTGTGTGAATGGCCAGACAAGAGCATGTGTGGAGGTGTGAGCTGGCCAAGGTCAACATACGTTGTGCAATTTTCCATGAATAACTTTTATGAAAAGTATTAAACACAATAAATGACCATACTCTCAAAAATGCAGGCTTCGTTCACTTCTAGAAAGAAAATTCAATATAAATTAAAATGTCTACTACCATCTGGTGTGAAGTTCTACTCTGGGATCATCCCAAGTAGGCACTTTACTTGCATGTCCACTGTATGACACTGGGAATATTGCGGAGCCTCTGTTTCTCACATTTGTCTTTGTATTTTTCTCTTCGGAACCAGAAGCTAACAACTAAGCATAAGCATCCATGGAATGCATAAATCAATCCAGGGTGTAAAGTTCTACCAAATGCAATAATATTAAACGTTCGCTGGAGGTCTACACGGTCTGCTCTAGTATTATCCATTTACTTGTCACATTCGTCTCCTAATTGCCACATACTCCATTGTGACAGTCAACTGATCCTCCTATTACATCACAAACTGCAGAAACAAAATAAAACAGTGGTTTTTGCTGTAGGGTGATTTGGGGTCTAGTACTTATTAAAAAATCCCTAATGTGGTGCCCAAAACGTTGTCTTTGTGTGGCTAGTGTTTTTGTCATCAATGATGGCATTTCTGTTTCTATCTTTAGAAAGGCTATTATTTTGCTTTATATAGACCTTATTCTTAGTGGGAGGAACCATGCATTTGCATGAACAAAATAATTAACATTTGAGTATTATTTTAATGACAGTTTTTTTTAATGGTGAGAACAGTGTTAGGTGAGGACATTTGTTAACCTAACTTTAGACAAGCTGAGAATACATTAAATTGAACTTTGTGACTGTGTGTTTCCTCGGGATTCAATTGAGAAATTCAATTCAGTTCTTTGGTCCTCCTGCTGGCTGTGGTTTTGATACTCAAAGGCTGTGTTTCCTACAGTGAAATCAGTCTACACAGCATCATTATCCCATGGAGAGCTAGGTTCTGAGCTTTGAGGGTTTTAGGGAATGCTGTCTTTATTTGCAGACTAAAATTCCAAATACTATAAGGAAGAAAACACTTGAATTTTGTGTAAACAATGTTTCTCTAACTTAATTGGTCATAACATTATTTTCACCAAAGCATCTCATGAATCACTGTCATCGAAATGAGGGTGTAAATGAATAAAGGTTTGGCGTATCACTAGTCTTTGAAATGCTGTTGTTAGGAGCTGTTGTGTCCTTACTAACTCTTGGTGGCCCTCTACACCAAGAAACCCCTGCCTGACTCCCTGCCTTCCTCGCTGACATCTCAAGATTGAGCAGATTGGTGCAGCCACCCTGCAGGCTGTCTCCTTGAAGCTTCTTCTCACCTTGAGCAAAGATGTGGTCTTCTTCCCAGGATGAGATCCTCCTGCTGCCATGCTGAAAGTACTGAGAGATACTCTTGTCATCTTCATTTCAAAGAAGCATTTTGGCTATAATTCTTCCAAGACAAATGTCTTCATTTTTCTAGTAGTCCTTGTTATATTCAGTATCTTTAACCAACACCATAATTTGAAGCTTTCATTTCTTCATCCAGCTACCTTATTCATTGTCTAGCTTTTGTAGGCAGATGAGGTCATTGAAAAGTCAGATAAGGGGTTGAGCCCTGGTGGCGTGGTGGTTGTGCGTGGGACTGCGGCCCACTGGGATGGAGGTTCAAATCCAGCTCCACAGGAGCAAAGGCTGGGCCTCCTACTCCCACCACCTGAGGGCAGTGATGCCCCCCCCAAATGAAAAATCAGTTAAGTATTCTGAAATATTGAGTATAATATTATCAATAATTTGCTGTGATGCATATAGTCACTTCTTTTGTATACTTAGTCCAGCACAGAAAAACTTCTTTCCAGTATTCTCTGATTTCAGCTGAGATGTATATGATTTCAGCAATGATATCCTTCTTTCCAAGTCCTCTTTGGAATATGGCTTGACTATTTGGTGGTTCTTTGTTTAAGTACGGCAACCATTTTTGAATTGTCTTCACAATTTTATTTGTGGGTAGTATATGCATGATAGTGTTCCACAGTTTCTGAATCTACTGGGTAAGCTTTCTTTGGAATGGGCAGTAATAATGGATTTGTCTTCCAATTTTTTTCTCTTCATATTTGGTGAATATATCCAGTGCTATATCATTTTGTGGAAAGGTTTCAATTCATTTTCAACAATTCCTGGACCCTAAGTCTCCACTAATATCTTCAGTGGAGTTTGGACTTCTTTATTCAATGCCATCAGTTTTTAATCATGTGCTACTTTCTGATATAAATGAATGGTAACCAGTTCTTGGTGGTACTATGGTTCTGGGTATTCCTTCCATCTGTTGATGTTTCCTATGCATGCAATTGCATTGTCCAAGGACTTTCTCAGTACAGCAACAAGAGGGTGAATTTTTTCTGCATTTCTTTTAGCATGGGAGATGTTGAGTGTGTTCTCCTCTTTTGGTTTTCTTATTTAAGTTTCTGCACATTTTATTATTATAATAATTTATCTTCTCAAATTCTCTGTTTGAAATCTTCTCCTTAGTTATTTTTCCTTTTTGCTGCTCTTCAAGTACAAGTTTCAGAGTTTCTGAAACAGAAATTCATGGTTTTTTTTCTTTCTGTCTTTCCTCTCCTTTTTTTTTGTCTTGTTGATATGGCATATACTTGATGTCTTTTCATAGTTGATCTGGTTTAAAGTCAACATGCAATACATCAAATCTGTTCTTGATATATTCTTCAAATCTAGATCGGATTAGATGTGAGGTATGTTTTGGTTTCATGAACTAGTATCAATTTAAAGCAACTTCCACTTGAGCTTGAACATGTTCTATTCTGTAATCTATCCTTGATCTTGTCTTAATTAGTGATATTGAGCTTCTTTGTCATCTTTTTTTGACAGAGCCCCTTTGATTCTTGTACATCCTATCGAATGGTTGGTGTTTTAGTAAAGGCATATATTAGTGTGTCCCTGGGTATTGTAGACTTCCATAGTGTGGTCCCTGGCATCCTTTCTGCCCTGAAGGCTGTATTCTCCAGCTACTGGTCCATCTTCTTTGTTTCCACCTTCCTTACTGAAGCACCAGCAAGTGTCAGTGCAGCTTGATGGCATGTTTCATCAATTTTAGACTCCAGAAGTTGATCACTTTTAATAATGTCTTCATCTTTGGCATTAGTGATTAGAGCATACATGGGAATAACAGTCTATGAACTCGTATCTCTGGTCATCGATTTGATCTCGAATTACTCATTTTGACAACGGATGTGATGCTCTTCCTCTTCACCTCTCACCCGTAATATAATAGAACAGGTGTTTGTCTGCTGTAAAATGGCCAGTTCTCACTTCCATTAATGCCTACAATATGGATCTTTAAGTGCTCGATTTTGTCTTTTGATGACTTCCAGTTTATCCAGGTTTAGACTTTGTGCAGTCCACATTCCGGTTACCATCAGGTGCTTAGTTACTGTTTCTTCTCCTTTTGAAGCCTGTTACAGCAGTAAGTGACGACCCCCTGAGCTCTTTACTTTCCTCCATCCTTATCAATAATCTCAACTCTACACCACAGAGGTAGCCCTTTCCCAGTTAAATGTTCAGTGCCTTCCAACCTGAAGGACTCTTCTCCCCGCTCTTCCCATTAGACAAATGTTGCACTGCTGTCCATAAGGTTTCATTGGCCAGTGTTGGTTTTCTGTGCCCATCCCCCCCCCCTTTCAGTCTTTTTGTAGTAAATTATCAAGGTTCCAGGGCCTTCTTTTCAAATCCACTGAAACCTGTCTACCCTGAGTGAGCCTTTTGGCAATTGAATTACCTGTGGTGTAGATTGTCAACATGGCAACGGCACATAAGCTACAACAGTACTACAGATGGGTTGACAAGGACGCGGATATTGGAAGTTATCAACTGACTGGCATACTCTTACTAAAGAGAGCAGATTTGCGTGTTTTAAGATTTTAATCTGGGTTCATAGTGTAGGTGTAATGTAAGTGGTTTGTTTGAGGGTCAGGTGTCATAGCTTTATGAAGTCCTACTTTTTAAACCCAAACCTACTGCCACAGAGAAGATTTTGACTCATAGTGACCCCACAGCATAGAGTAGAACTGCGCCCTGTGGGTGTATAAAGCTATCAGCTTTACAGGAGCAGTCTGGCAGTGGAGGGATTCAAACTGCAGACCCCTCGGGTAAGCAGCTCTGTCCTGTTCCCACCTTGGCTCACCCTGCCTTGAGAGTGGAGCGTCAGTTGAGCTGCCGACTTATAATTTGTTTGTAATCCAACTTTTTTCATGGTCTTTGATTTTCTTGCAAACGGAATTTCTCTCTCCATTGAACTGTGCTCTGTCTTCGAAGTAGAAGAGCATTGAGTAGACTACTAAGTGTAAAGCTTGTACTTTTATGGGTTTGGCCTTGCTCAACTTAGAAATTGCTGGGGGGAAAAACCAAATACAAATCTTACATAATTAGAGGAGGGGCTAAATATACACTAATTTATCTAGTCTCTGGCTGTATTTTTCTGAGTGACTTTTTGTTCCTCTTAAAGTATTTCTTATTTTATTTTCGACTAATTTCTTTTTTCCTAAAAAAAATTGGAAATAATGAATGGGTAGTCGTGCAAATAGTTGTGTTTGCCCTGTGTTTGCTTGTCACCCCACCCTCCCATATTAGCTATTTATGTTAAATTGAGCTATCCTTATTATATAGGTTCTGCCCACTCTCCACCCCCACCCCCACCCCTACCATTCCAACCCCATCCACAGTCAAAGCATAGCCAGCCTATAAGAATACCTCCTAGGTACTGGGTATGGTTGCAAACAAGCATCGAACACATGAATTTATATTAGAATAAGGTCATCGTTCAGTTCTGGTTCTGAGTTATGACCTTGAAATGACTGGTTTTGCTCGAGGTCCAGAGATTGTTTTCTCCAAGCAGCAATGGTCCGGTGAGGAACCTGCACGAAGGTGGCGGAGCTTCCCCAGCGCAAGGACTGCCCAGCCATGATACCAACCGTCGAAGTAGCTCGTCTCTTCCAAACTTTGCTTCCATAGTTATTACAATATCTGTATTCAGGTGATAGAAATTTAAGGGGACATATTTGAGAAGGCCGAGGTTTAAAAGACTTCAAAACAGAGTACCGAGCTAATGATTGCTACATAAATATTTTAAAACTTTGATCCTTGCTTCTTATTTGCTAGATAGTCTGTTGAGTTCTCTGTATTTATTATTCTAATTCAGATGACATCTCTGCAAGTTAGGGTGCTTAGTGTCTCCATTTGTACATTAACAGAGACTCAACATGGTTAAGGAACTGGAGCATGTTCAGGCAGCTGCCAAGATGTACTATGGGCCTACCAGCCTGGTTTTCTAGGATTCCATCCCGCCCTTCTCCAGTGTGCCAGTTGGGCGACTATGTCAGCAAAGAATCCAAAGCATCTAGAGACTGTTTTGTGTCTGTCAGAGAAATGACACACACACACACCCTCCTGTGACCAATTATAGAAGATGCTACGAGATGGGATTGTACATAAAATTCAGATTATACTAATGTATTCCTATTTGGTGGGGGTTCTCCTCGACTGATTGATTTAATTTTAAGAAGGACTTTATCCATCACTTTCAAATGCTTTGAGACAGGAACATGACCTATTTCTGATAGCCCATAAACTAAAACTTAAGGCTAGGCATGTTTCCTTTGTCACTCTTTTCTTCAACATCAGAGGTCACCATTAAAAACAGTCCCTGAAATCTCTCCCAGGTTCCTTATCACAGCACTTATTTTTGTATACCCTCACAAAATTATTTGAGGGGCACAATTGTTAAAATAAAAACTAGATAGTATTGCAGGGATGCCTTGACTGCTTATACTACTAACCCAGAATAAAATGAACAGCATTGAAGCACTTACTTCGCTGTTCCAAAAAGAAGCAAAAGGAAGAAAGAGGGGACTGTCTACTCTGGAAACACACTCTCAGAAGCTCAAAGGGGCAGTTTGACCCTGTTAGGTGCCACCAAATAGGTTTTAACTTTTTCTTCAAGAGCCTTAGCAAAATTTGCATTTAGAGCTTGGAACCATGTCTCCTTTTTATTGGTTCTTGTTGTATTCTCAGCACTTAGTACATCAGTGTTTTAAATTAAAGAAATGAATGCTCTCACATCATTAAAGAAAGCCATATGATGTAAAGGAAAAAGTGGTCATTTTAGGTCCTCAAAACCCGTTTCTCCTGTCACCTACCTTCCAAACTGTTGTACACAAGCTAATGCAGTTATAATGATAGCTGTTAATTATCGCTGGTGTTGAGAAATGCATAGATTGGGGTCATGATTAAACTTGGGAGAAGGAGAACCTGGTACCTTCAGGCTGGAGTATTAGCCACAGTCATGGTGGGATTGCAGGCATCCTGGTACCTGGAGACTTGGAGCCATTAGATACATCTTTTATTTCTCTACATGCTTACCACTGGATTTGTGCTGGATCCTGTTTTATGATTTCTAGGCGCTAAGCTATTGTGGCAGCAGAAACGTTCTTTTCACAATTCTTGGCACACAGTATAAGCTTATAAAATGTTTGTAAAAGAAATGAATGACTAATACGTAGTTATTTAAACACAGCTGTTCAGTGTATTACAAGCAGAGTGATTCATTGATTCCCATTACATTGTGGCTTAACCTTATTTTATTCATATAAAATATGAGCTTGAATTTCACTAAATAAAGCATTACTATTCTGTTTCCTGTTCGGCTGTTTTGGATGTTTGCTTCCCCTGGCCATGGAAGTGAGGTGCTTGGTTAAACTATAATTATAAGAGACCTTGTCCTTTTACAGTGTACACACCCTCTCACATTCGCTAAATCTAAGTCCTGTTGACAAGATCCCTTCTCATGTCAGCTTGTCCCATTATCCCAGGCTTTCTTTAATGAACATGAAAGCATTCATTTCTTTAATTTAAAACACTGACATACTAAGTGCTGAGAATACAACAAGAACCAATAAAAAGGAGACATGGTTCCAACCTTGTAAAGCTCTAAGTGCAAAGAGTGTCTAGAAGCTATTAATGAAGTAGACAAATGATGATTATCAAAATATGCTTCCTTAATTTTGATTGAATTGACTAAAAACCATGATCAAACTTTGTTCATTTGTTTTAATTTATGGCCTTCAGGCATCTTTATGTTGTTTCGTGTTACTTATTTCGCCTCGGGCTGTATGTCTTTTAAATAGATTGCCATACATCTGAGAAACCAGACCCCTCTGACTAGATCCCCCTCTGCCATTGGTTTGCAGGAAAATTCTCAGGAAAGTGGCAGAATGTGGAAGGATCGAGACACATTTTTGGAGATTTAAGTACTGTTTTTAATAATACTGTGTGGGGACTAAAGGGAATCCATGTATGTCTTGTAGGTGAAACTCAGTCCTTCAAATGTTAAGGATGATTAGGGTTCCCTTTCTTTTTTTCATAATTACTTTTTTTTCTGCCTGTGTAACGGGAAATCTGGCTGAATTTCATGACACTGAGAATTTCAATTTCAGATTTCTCTGTCACCACCTTCACGACCATTGTCTTCATGCTACCATCACTGCCTCCTGAATCCCTCCCTGTTGGTGGAGGGGCAACATGTAGGTCTATTCACTACAGGGTCAGCAGTTGGAAGGCACCAATTGCTTCGTTGGTGAAAGATGAGGCTCTCTACAACCTTACATAGATGCAGTCTCGCAAACCCACTGGGGCAATTCTGCCCCATCTTTGAGGGTCGCCATGAGTTAGACTCCACCAGGCGGCAGGGGGCTTTTCAGTTTCAGTACTTCCACCCTGCTCAGCACCCCGACCCTGACATCCCTTCTTCCCTTCTTTGCATGCTTGTTTGGAACCAGCCCATTAGACAAAAAAAGCATTGAATCCCTTTCTCTCTCTCTCTCTCTCTCTCTCTCTCTCTCTCTCTCTCTCTTTCTCTCTCTCTCTCTCTCACACTATCATTTTATTTATTTAGTTGTCATACAGACCCGTGTTTATATTTGATGGGTAAGGTAACTTGGGGGGGGGGGCGGGTGTTTTCTGTCTCCCTAGTACCTGTATTTGTAGAGTATGACGCACATGAAGAAAACCGTGTGACGCACAGTTGCTTAGCTCATGTCTTCCACCCTGTCCATGTTCCAGTGCTTGATCCCTGACCCCACCCCTCACCCCCGCCACCCTTATGTAGGGCTTTGTTCTTCATCTTTCCCCCCTCCCATAGCCTTTTGAAGTCCTCTTCTTTTGTCAAAAACATTTTTCCTTTTTTACCCCCACTAAATTAACACTGCCATAAAGTCTTTTTCTTGATGATAGTGACTGACTTTTCTGAGTGTGTCTTGCAAATCCGTCTGACAGTATCCCATTGTTGATTAGGGATGCTCTATGCTCCTTTATGTGAATGTCCTGGGGAGTTTTATCCATTCTCCCACAGATGGACTTGTTGGTGGGTTTTTGCTATGATGGAAAGCATTGCTAACAATAGAATTAGACATATATTTACCCATATTTTTTCTTTTTTTGGGGGGATATATCAAGTAGATTGGAGGATTATATGGTATTTCTATTTCGATTTGCTTAAGGATGCTCCATATTGTGTTTTATAGCATCTATACAATGTTGCATGCCCATCAGCAATGTATGAGTTCCAAGCTCTCCACATCCTCACCAGCATTTGTTATTTCCTGTTTTTCAGAAATTTTGCTATCCTCATCACTGCGAAGTAGTATCTCATCATTATTTTATTCTAAATTTCACTTACAGTAATTCTTCATATGATTGTTGTCCACTGGAATGTCATCCTCAGGAGATTCTCAACTCTTGTCTTCCTGTTTCTTATCAGATCATTTTGCATTTTTGTTATTAAGGTGTTGCAGTTGTCTGTTAATTTTTGAGATTATCTGTTTACCCAGATATGTTATTGCCAAGTTTTTCTCTCCCAGTTTGTGAGACTTCTCTTTGCTCTACTGATGTAAATAATAAATGTTGTAACTATAGGTGGTTCCAATGATCTGCTTTTTTCATAGATAGGGTGAGTGTTTTTCATTATGTTTGGTAGAAGTCTATTTATGTCTTGTATTAGGGCTCTTACATTTGTTCCTATTTTTTCATTGATAGTCATCATAACTCTGGGTTTTTAGATCTTTAAATCATTTGCAATATATAATGAGTTCTTTTTCACTCTTTGTGGGTACAAATCCAATTTTCCTACTGCCATTTGTTTAAAAGACCGTCTTTTCACCCCACTTAGTGTCTTACTCCTTTATACAAACCAGGTACATACTTAGAAGCCTTGGTGGTATATGGGTTGCATATTGGGCTTCTAACCATAAGGTCAGTAGTTTGAAACCACCAAATACTCCATAGAAGAAAGATGAAACTTTCTACTTTCAAAAGGATTTGGAGTTGATGGCAGTAAGTTTGGTTAGGGGTGAAATCTCTTGTTCTAATCTTGGGGTCTCTGCTCATATCCTCTGGTCTGCATATTTATCATTGTACCAATACTAAGTAGTTTTGATTATCATGAAATCAGTTAGTGAGTGACCTATGGCCTCATTGTTGTTGTTGTTGTTTAGTAGTGTTTTGTTTAACCTGACTTTTCCCCCTTTCTTTAATAAACTGATTATTCACTTTTAAATTTCTCTGAAACACTATATTGGAATTTTGATCAGAACTGCATTGAATTTATAGAGTGCTTTTGACAGGATTGATATTTTCATTAAATTGAGTCTTCCTGTTCATGAACATGGGCTACTCTTCCATTTATGTATTTCTTGGTTTCTTGTAGAAGGGTTTTGTAATTTTTTTTTGTTTTCTTTTTTGGCATCACTGCCCTCTGGTGGTCGTGAGAACTACCCAGCCTTGCTGCTGCTGGATTTGAACCACCACACCAGTGGGCCGCAGTCCTACACTCAACCACTACGCCACTGGGGCTCAGCCCCGAGTTTTGTAATTTTCTTGTGTAATTTTTTTGCTTCTCTGGTTTAATCTTAAGTATTTTATCTTTTGGATGCTTTTTGTAAATGATATTAATTGTTTTTTTTTCCAGAATCCTTATTTAGTACTCAAGATTCCAATTGATTCTTATAGGTTGATATAATCTATTTTTCCATTGTCTAATTTTTCAATTACTTCAATTCATTTTTTATTCTTTGGAATTTTCTATATATAAGGTCCTATTATCTGCAAGTAGCGTTTTATTTCTTTTGTGCCAATATGATGACTTTAATATCATTTTGATGTTGCATAACGATGGCTAAGATATCCAAGACTGTATTAAGAGTGGTGATAAAGTACAAACTTGGCTGGTTACTTTTGGAGGGGGGAATCCTTTCAGATTCTCTCTATTGAGTGAAATGTTGACTGTTGATTATGCATATATGACCTTTTAATATGTAAAACAATTTCCTTTCTGTTTCTATTTTTGAGGGGTTTTAATCAAAAATGGGTATTGAATTTTATTGAGTCCCATTTTCACATTTGAATCATATAATAATGATTTTAAATATTACATATTGGAGCACATTAATTCTTTTTCTAATGTTGAACTATTGGTGTTAGTCTGGGTACACTAAAGAAACAAAACCATAGATGCTCATATGTGTATAATAAAGAGCTTTATATACAAAAACAATGTAATATTAAGAAACTATTCCAGCACAGGCCAGATCAAGTTCATAAATTCAATATTGGCCCATATGTCTGATACCAATCTATAAAGTCCTCTTTAGACTCACAAAACACATGCAATGACGCTGAATTCAAGAGGATCACAGGACAGTGGGTAGAAAGTCTTGTGAATCCAGTGGCATTGTAAGCGTCTCAGCCCTGGCAGGACTTTCCACATGGTTTCTACATCTCCAGAAGTCTCGCTCTATCAGCCTCTGTCTATGTGTCTTCTCCACAGGGATGTCTCAGAGTGAGTGAGCAGAGAGAGAGAGAGAAAAAGTGTGTGTCCCACCTCCAAAGAGCAAATACGGCCATTCCCAGAATCCTCAGCAGAAGACTATACCCACACTTCATTGACTCTGACTTGATAGGATAGACTAAACCCCTACACCCTTAATCTACTCAAATTGACAAATGATTTTACCACTTCCACACCATCCTTTAATTCCTGGGAGGTAGCAATCTGACTAGTTCATGATACATTTAAAAAATACTTTGTTACATTTTGTTGATTAGAATTCTGTTGAAATTTGTGGCATCTGTGCTGATAAGGAATATTGTTGAATTGGTCTATAGTTTCTATTCTGGATTGTTTTTGTCCTGGTTTGGTAGCCAAGGTTATGTTTGCTTCATAAAATGGCTTTAGTAATATATATTATCCTTTTCTATATTCTGGAATAGCTGTGTAGAATTAGTGTTTCCTTTTTTCTAAATGTTTCGTAGAATTCCCCAGTAAAGTCATCTGGTGGATTTTTTTTATGTTGAGAGTTAAATAACTTATTTCTTTTTAAGGTATAAATTTACTAAGATTTTCTCCATCACTTTGTGTTATTTTAGACAGGTGTGTTAGTCTGGGTAGACTAGAGAAATAAATTCATAAACATGCATATGTATATAAGGGAGAGGTTTATATACAAGAGGAATGGAACATTGAGAAAGTATCCCAACCCAGTCCAGTCCAAGTCCGTAAGTCCAATATTAACCCATATGTCCAATACCAACCCATAAGTCCTCTTCAGGCTAACAAAGCACATGCAATGACGCCAGGACAATCACAGGCCAGTGGACGCAGAGGCTTGTGTATCCAGTTGTGGTAGAAGCATCTTAGCACTGGCAGGTGTCTCCCTGTGGCCTCCCAAGCATCTCAGTACTGACAGGAGTCTCCACGCGACTTCTATGGCCTCAGAAGTCTGTTCCCATCAGGGTAAAGCCATGTGGCTTCTCCTTCGGCTCCACCAGGACTCAGGGTCTATCAGCATGCTGCCATCTGTCTTGTGAGAGAATCTCCCAGTGACTGAGTTGATGATCTCTCATCTCCAAGGGGGAAATATCGTGAGATTTCCCAGAATTATCAAAGAAAGTCATGCTCACAAAGAGGTCTCATTGGCTATATCCAGATTGACAGGCTAGACGTGACCCCTACACTCTTAATCAAATTGGCATCAGAGTATATGACTGCCACAGCAGGTAATGAATTACTAGAAACTGGCCATTTCTTCTAGGTTTTCCAATTTGCTGGAATACAGTTTTTCATAATATTGTGTATTTATCTCTCCCCACTCCCCTTCAGTTGGTTGTGTTGTGATGCCACTAGTTTCATTTTTTTGTTTGTTTGTAATATATGCTTTTCCTCCCTTGTTCAGTTTGGTAGTGGTTTATCAATTCTGTTAATTCTTTTGAACTTTTTCTCTTATTTATTCTCTCTTTTGTAATTTTCTGATTTTATATACATCTTTCAAAAAGATTTACTGATTGCATTTGCTGAAATCCATAACAGCTATTCCACCAAAATTTCCCTTTTTAAGTGTTCCTGGATGAAGCACTGGGTACTCGTGGAAGTTTGGGTGGTTCAACCCACTGCATGATAGAGAGGTAAGGGACCCTCCTTCTGTAAGCATCAGTCGTATAAGAAACTCTATGGGGAAGATCTGCTTTGTTCTGTGGGGTCACGCTAAGTCAGAATCAACTCTTTGGAAGTGAGGCTTATTTTGGGTCGTAATTTAATGGCATTTTATAATCTTCAGTTTTTGATTGAGGCTATGCAATTTTCTTGCCCACAGAACAGATTGGGAAATTTCACTCTGCTTAATAATCACATCTACAGATGGGTTTTGGGTTCCCACTGCCCTCCGTTGCCTTCTACACATTGGGTGTTCATAATTTTAGCTCTGTTACTTTTATCGTGAGCATATTTGAATTCTATAACTTGAATTAAAAAAATAGGTGTGCTTCTTTTGTGTAGACTTCGTTGACTTCTCACTTAGATAGCTGCTTGTTTGAAGACAAGTCTTTAAGACTCCGGACATTATTCCAATTGAGAGCCAGGCACCATCTACTTTCGTCACCCTACTTGGCTGTAGCACCCTTGTCTTCTATGGTACTTTCACGAATGCAAGTATCGAGCGAGGCCACGATGGAAAAGCTAATTGTTCGTAAGTTGCATATAGGATTTAGTAGTAGCCAAGAACTCATTCCTGGATCTGCCTTTTTATTTTGTTGTTGTTGTTGTTGTTGTTGTTGTTGCCTGTTATGAGTTGGGAGTTAATAGATATGTCATATCATCCATAGTTCAATCATGTCAAACATAATAGTACCATCACTTCCCGGATACATCTCCAAACATTTTTCTATCCTTGGCTTCTTGAAGTCATCCCTCTCTTTTTTCTCCCACCCATACATATCATCCCTCCCCCCAAGCCCTTCTTATATCTTCTTTCTCTATAAGCTCAACCTCCCTGTGTTTCATTTGCCAAAAAGCAGAGAAACAAATAGCACAATGGGGTGATCCCCAATGATGGCACACCTCTCAGATACACCCTACTACACACAAGCATAAGCAAAATATAAGAGAAGGACCGTCACTGGATTGCTGAAATGTTGTGTATCTTAAGACAGCATATCGCGTGTTGATGTATCAAGACCTTGTTTGTCCACCAAACAACAACACACACTTCCTGGTTTAGTTTTGTTCTGCTTTCTCAGATACCATGCAGAGTCTCTCGTCAGACTGAGCCACCACCAGTAGAGCCACTCGAGCCTTACTATCAAGAAGAGACCATTGTAATCTTGATTATGTTAGATCGAAATTGATCTTGAGCCAGTTGACCTCCCTGTAGACTCGACCCAAATTTGAACTGGGTGCAAGAATTTCTTAGTTGCTTCATCATAGAAAAGTCTTCTCTGGCTTTTTGAAGGTTGATAAGGGTCTTCTTCTTATGTGTTATTTGTATTTTATTGTTTTATTAATATGATCTTATCCTTACCACCTTAGTGAATTTTAAAAAAAATTTTAATTGTTTTCTGTTGGGAATTCCAGCTGTGAAGCACAGGTAGAGAGGAGGCATAATGATACTGAGGCATAATGACACAGGGGGTTATAGGGATTGAGGGGGCAAGGGGAGGTGGCCAATGGGAAGGAATAGGGGATTTGTCGAGTAAATAATGAAGGCAGGAAGGAGCCCTAGAGCTGATTGTCATTACACAACTCATTTTAAAGGCGATTTAACCATTGTGGGGGGAGGATCTCTAAGATTGTACTATCTGGTGGTGGTGGTTGTACAGTTTCAAGATTGATGTGCTGATTGTACAATGCTTCTGATATGATTGAATGAATGAGCTATTCAATGATACGCTATATAAATTATGTGCCAATAAAAAAAAAACAATTACTTCTAGTATGATGATTTGCTGTCAGTTTGAGATTTGAGAGTGGAGGGGTGGAGTTTAGACTATCAGTGAAGTCACAACTTGATGATCTCATTTGGAGGCACTAAGGAGATAAACATAGCTTTCTGGAGGTTGGACATATACTTCTTTCCTGCGAGACATTGCAGCTGTCAAGACACATTTAGCTATGCTAGTGCCCTGAACTGGA
This sequence comes from Nesogale talazaci, assembly GCA_004026705.1. Lineage (NCBI taxonomy): Eukaryota > Metazoa > Chordata > Mammalia > Afrosoricida > Tenrecidae > Nesogale > Nesogale talazaci. The sequence goes on along the minus strand of PVJH01001285.1, from coordinate 27,414 downwards.
GAAGGTACGTGGAGCCCCTGCCAGGGTTGAGATGCTTACAGCACCACTGGATCCGCAAGGCTTCCCACCCACTGGCCTGTGATCTTACTGCATTCATCCTCATTGCATGTGTTTCCTGAGTCTGAAGAGGTTGGTATCGGACATGTGGGCTAAAATCAGAATTAGGGAGTTCATCTAGACTGGGCTAGAGGGAGTTTTCTTAATATTCAAGTACTCTTATATGTAGAACTTTTTCTTGTACACACATATGAATGTCTATGAATTTGTTTCTCTAGTCTACCCAAATAAACACATCGAATACGAGCCTCATAGAGGCTTCCTTCTCCCAAACCTTCCATGTTGAATAGTCTACCTTGTGATTTCTTCCTTACAGATGAGCAGAGATCAATCAAGCAGTAATTTAAAACAAAGTTGCTGCACAAATGTAGCTGTGAGGAAGCTTCTAAAATATCATGAAAATGTATTTTAATTCTGTTTTTCCGTGAACTTTTAAAAGCCATTCATACATATATTATCAAATTAACAGGGCAGCCTCATGCAGTGAGCATTGGACTATTGGTTGCTAATTGATTAGAATTATTGAGATAATTATTTACAGCTTTGTATTTCACTTATCTTCAGTATTTGATTGTACACTTTTTTGAGAACTGTCACTCTTCCAGATCTTAGAAATGTGTACTCATTTGATGCACAGACTTGCAATGCCCTGTGCCAGGTATCTCTCCTTTGATTGCTTTTGGCAATACCGTTTTCACATATCTTAAAACTCCCCTAGGGACATGCCTATTCCATCAGATACTGATGGTTCCAGTATGAAAGGCTCCTCAGAAACTCAAAGCTCCCTGCCATTGCGTCCGTTCTGACTTGTAGCAATCCTGGCGGGCGGAGGAGAGCAGCCTCTGCCAGTTGCTGAGTTCGTGAATGTGTATGGGAGCCGAGACCTCGTCTTTCTCCTGTGGACCTGCTAGTGGTTTCGAACTGCTGACCTTCTCCTTGGCGGCCCAATTTGCCCACAGCTGGCGGTAGTGCCTCCTTTCTCAGTGGATTACAGTGTTAGAAATTTTGGAGTGATTGCATCATAAAATCTGTTTTTTAGGGGTTTAAAATATCCTCTTGGCATATTAGAGAATACTTAACAACAGAAAAACATATTTATCCATATTTGGTCAATCCAACCTATATTCCTTGGATAGGAAAAAATCCATTTTCTTTAAATTGAATTATTTATTATAATTTGAATGGCCACTTACAGTTCCTGTTTAGCAGAACACAATTTGAGAGACATTATCTCAATGCAATTTGGGGAATAACTTTCAGAAAGTATTTGCAAGATTGTTTTTCGTAAATGGTTGATTCTATTTCCTTTACTGATGCTACTTCTCTCTGTGGCCCTATTTCATTTTTCTGCCTAATTTCCTGCTTAGAAATAGCACTTTACTTTTGGGTAAAAACTTCAGAATATTTACAGACTCTCATAGATCATGTTTTCATATTTAAATGGTAAGGTTTTTTTTTTTTAAATAAAATCACCTTTTAGAGTGAATGAGCCACCCAGGTTTTAATTCATAATGGGGCATGAAACACAAACATTGGTGCCTTGGTTGTGCAGTGTTCATATTGATCAGTGGTCAATGCTTGCATTTTATGTTACCATTATTCTTTGTATAATTTATAAGGTTCATAGTCGTCTTCTTTTGTCTGGATTGACCTTGCTCCAGAGTTTCCTTGTGAATTACTTCCAGAAGAGTGCATCTGTATTAATACCGTCTCATTGAAGCCCATTCGCCATTCGTCTCTTCCATCTGCGAGCCCCCTCACTCTGGTTTTCCTCCTACCTCTGGCTGTGTTGGCAGTCTTCCTCACAAGCTTCATGACTGCCCACTCCTTCTGTTGTTAAACCGTTTTTCAAGTCTTACTTGAAGCCACTTTCTTTCTGGGTACATTCTCTTTAGGCATCCTCATCCATATCTTATGTCATTATTTACTTTCTCTTTGCTAATCATGTGCAGTGTCCATATCCAGTACCCACCACACTCTTGAGCCTCATACTACCCTGCTGACTTGATCATTAGGCATCTTTCAAACTCACTGCAATCGAATTTATTCTGATTCATAATGACCCTGTGGAAGAAGGCAGAATGGTCTTTTGGATTTCTGAAACTGTAAATCTTTACTGAGTAGAAAGCCTCATCTTTCTCACCAAGAGAGGCTACTGATTTTGAACTGCTAATATGGTTAGCAGCCCAATGCATTTCCACTAACCTTACATCTTCAAAATAAAATCTAGTGTCTCTTGGCTTTAAATAGTGCTCCTTGGTACTTTTTTTTTTTTTCGTCCTGATGTCTGGTGATGGCATATACTCAGTTACAGCCTGTCTTCCTGGGAATCTCTCCTGCCTTTGTCTCATTCATGCCCACACTTTTGCTCATTTGATCAAATCCATTCTGGTTCCTATATATTTTGTGAATGTGCCATCTTTACATTTGTCACACAGCCTGAACTGTCATTTGTTAGATCCTCCTCTTTTTCATTTTGGTTTGTTTTCTTCTCTGCGCTCTAGTTTTCAATGCATTCTTACCAGAAATCCTTATCTCAATTCTTGTTCTACTGCAGAACATCCTGTGTACTCGATCTAGAATGCCATAGCTAAGGCATCTACTTAGAGGCATAGTCCGCATTTCTACCAAACTGATTCAAAACCAAGCTACTTCTTCCCAGGTTTCTTTACTTACTATAAAAAATAGTAATTCTCTTTAATTGTCAAGACCAAGTTTCCTGGGTGTCATCCTGGCCAACTCTGGTCCTTTCACAACAAACATCATTGATTCCTCAGCATTTCTGTTCCTGGCACCCTCTGCCAGGGTACCATCATGGTTTGCCTACATTATTGTCCTTCATGCTAGTGTCTCATGGTAAGTCTTTATCTTCTAAAAGGATGCTGCTCAGTATAATCGCTACTAACCACCTGCTACTGTTGGGCATATGACATATAGCTAGTCTGAAGTAGCACATGCTATAACAAGGCATACTGGATATTAAGGGCTTAATATATAAAAAATTATAATATATCCCCTTCATAATATCACACACTTATTACTTGTTAAGATGGCCTTGTGGATATGTTGGATCAAACAAAATATACCATTGAGTTACTTTAATTATTTTAGCTCTTTTATTGTAATTACTAGAAAAATTATGCATGTAGCTCATGTTTCTAAAGCTGTGTGAGCTATCCTGTTGCACTGGTAGGTCTTATTAATTTCCAGTCCAATATACTCCAGTAGTTTCTCAAGACAATTCAGGGGAAAAGTAAGGCTGTACCAGTATGAATCTCCTGTCCCTCCCATTCTCTGACTGTTCTCCAGCTCTTTGGGCCATATGTGCCCCATCTGGGGACATTTGCGTTTATTAGTCCCTGCACAGAGCACATTGCTCCTTACCCCACCTCTGCAGACGGTTGCGTCGTTTGCCTCCTTAGTTATTTTATATGCTACTTAAATGTCCTTGTTAAAAGTATTAGGCCCACCCTGAATTCCTCAATATGAAACAGGAATCTGCATACCCACCCATGCTCAACATGATTTTCCTCATCACATTTTGGCTTTATTTTTAATGATCCACCCTATGCCCCTATCCCATTCTAGAATAAAATCCAAAGTGCTTAGGATATCTAGATGCCCCATTGTTGTTAGCCACTTTCCAACTTCCTGCAGACTTCATGCTATTCTTCCAAGCAGCCCACAGACTGGGCCTTTCAATTCACTTCCAAAAAACCACAAACGAACATGCGTAGTAAAAGAAAAGGACAGGTGCTAAAGAATACAATAGAACTCTAAATAAGTGTTGCTAAATGCACTGTAGTAGTTACATAATTTCATGTCAACTTAAAGATATGAGTCAAAGGGTAGAGTCTAGCCTGTCAATGAGGTCTGATGGTGCCTGCTTGTGGGCTTGAGCTTCTTATAAGTTCTCTCTGCCTTCACCTTCCCATTGAAGAGCCATTCTGGGAGCTGCCAGAGACCTGTGAGGCCCCCACCACCTTTGCACCCACCAGCGGGAGCTGTTTCTGCATTTCACATCATTGCATGTGGCTATGTGAGTCTGAAGAGGGACTTTGGGACTAATGTCAGACTTAGGGACTTCATCTGGGCTGGGATGTTTTCCTGATGGATGATTACTTCTTGTTATCAAGCTCTTTGATATACACATAGGAGGGTCATTGAATTTATTTTTCTTGTCCACCCGGCCAGCCAAACACCCCATGAGTAGGGCTTATCTTTTCAGATATCCCCTAACCCATTTGAAGATTAAAATTGATGGCTGAAGGCAGTGAGCTTGCAAATTCTCTATTTTCATACGTCCTAATAATCATTTCTATCAATCATTGTATCAATACTAATAGGCAGAGGAAATCAGCATCAACCTAGTACAGCCAGATCCTAAGCACATCTATAAGAGTCTAATTCAATCCATATCTACACTATCCAGTTCTTCTGCAATATGGCCATAGACCTCTGACTGCCTTAAGCCATGGCTGGACCTGCTGTCAGCTATTTTTACTAAGCAACATGGTCTCCAAGTAGTTCAAGGGGCCATTTTGCCACAGAGCTCAAATTCTACATGTATCACATTGATTTCTGTCATTTGAAACAGGAATAACTAAAGACAACAACCAGAGAAAAGAATCAAATCTTTAATTTTCCATATTAACTCAGAAAACAACTCAGGAAACTGCGTGTCCATACCTGTCTTACTCCAGTTAGTCAAAGAAGGAAGACTGCCAAGAAGCTGAGTTCAGAGCAGTGTCCTCTCTCCATCGTTTAGTATTATTTCTCTAATATCCACTTCCAAGGTCCCACAATGCACTTGGCTGGGTAGGGTAGAGAAACAATTGCAGCGACACTCATATAGCTGGCATACATATAAACTAAAATATACAGAACCTATTTGTGTCTGCATGTCATGCATGAACAAGGTAAAGTATATTCTTTTTGTTTTGGTTTGGTTTTTGAACATCACTGCCCGCTGGTGGTGGGAGTAGGAGACCCAGCCTTTGCTCCTGTGGAGCTGCTGCTGGAATTGAACCTTCATCCCAGTAGGCTGCAGTCCCGCACACAACCACTACGTCACCGGAGCTCAGCCCCGGTAAAGTATACTCTTTTACTGATTTAATATTTATGGAACTTCAAACCTTGTTTGAAGTTAAAACAGAAAAATAATATTAATATAAACATAGTTTGACACTTTAGATGGTATGCATGTAGAAGCCAAATTTGTTTAAACCTTTGAATACAACTGCTACCTATCACCTATAAACTATAATTATAGCATAATTTATATCCATCTCCTATGATGTACAGCAGTCTATCCAATATCAAAGGTGAGGGGTACACTCTCCAATAAGGAGGTTGAAGCTTCCTAAAAGGTTCTCCAGATAAATTTGTTTTTCTTTAGTAATATTCAGTTTCCTTTGTGTCTTACTAAGAAAACAATCCATATGGTCAGAGTTTTTCCTCCTCTTAATTACAAGGTAAATGTAGTCATCACTCAAATAGTTTGACACTTTATACTAAAAGAATTAGGGTCTTTCTTGAATGAGGATATCTATTGTGAATAATAAGAAAAATCGGAGTTCATAGCCAGTAGTAAATAAATAAATAACCCTTTCAGAAATGTTTATTGTTTTAGCTCATTAAAGTGTTAGATCTCTTGAACAATATTTTGTAAAGGCCATAAAATTAATAGCATATTTTAAAACCATTTTATTGGCATGTACATTTCCTAAGTCTAATTTAGCTCCTGTGTTTAATTGGCCTGCTCATCTGGGTTGGAAATCTGGCCGTAAATATTATTTTTCTGTTTTAGAAGAAAAGCATTTTCCTCCAGGGTTGAGTTCCATATTTTTGAATGTGTTTATTTCACGCTGCCTTGCATTTTCATGTGTTAAAATCAGGAAAATCTGTCAGCACTCATCTGGCTCTGGTGTTTCTTTGTGTCTTAAAATTATGCTAAAACTTCAATTAATAACTAATCATGCCCCTTGCTTGGCAGAATACACAAACTTAAATCACGTGTGTCCCTGTTCTCATTACGACTATCTACCAGAGTTGAGCACTAAATCTTTCACTCTGAAAGCAGGGACAATACAGTAAACATTTAGTGAATAATTGCAATGGCCTTGGCATTGCATGGATCGTAAAAAAATCGTAAGATAATATGCATGTCCTCAAATGAAGAATAGTTGTAACCTTTGCACTGTGCCTCCTGTCACTGAATCCCACAGTAAGCAAAGTCCTCTCCCTCTTCAGAGAGCTGGCTTTCCACGACTTTGCTGTGTGGAGTTTCAGAGAAGGCTCTGTTCCAGGCTGAGCCAACTCTTGACCTGAACCATCCACAACCACTGTTACTATGTTTGAGCCGTTGTTGGGGCCACACAGTTGAGAGTCATCTTTTTCACACGCCTTCTATTTTGGGTATATTTCTTATACCCAAAGCATGATGATATATTTCTTTAGGAACTAGTCCCTGAAGGCATGTCTAAAGTTTATGTATGAGACACAGGGTAACCATTCTTACTTCTGCAAAACATTCTGGTTGTCCTTAGTCCAACAAGAAATTTGGATGATCTTCTGGCAGGTCATGGTAAATTTAATATGCTAGGCTAGCATTGTAATTCAAAGGCATCAATTCTCCTTTGGTTTTCCTCATTCATTAGTCAGCTTTTACACGCATGTAAGGTGATTGGAAATACCGTGGCTTCTGTCAGGCATGCTTTAGTTTCCAAAGTGATGTCTTTACTTTTTAATACTTTAAAGAGACCTTTTGGAGCAGATTTGCATCTCACAGTCTGTCCTTTGATATCTTAGCTGTTGCTGCCATGGGTTTCTATTTTCCAGCCATGCAAAATGTTTGACAACTTCAATCATTTTCTTTGTCTTATCATGTTGCTTATTTATCCACTTGATGTTTGGGGATGTTTTGTCTTGATTTGTTTTCTTTACATTGAGGTCTATTTCTTATGGAAGCTTGTAATTTCTGATCTTCATTAATAAATGTTTCCAGCAAGCAAGGTTATGCCATCTGCATATCTTCTTACCTTGTTGTTTTTGTATGGTCCCACTTTTTGGATCATTTACTCAGCATACAGATTGAGGACCTAGAAGGAGAGAATACAAACCGAGTGCACACCTTTCCTTGTTCTAGACCACACAGCATCCCTCAGTTTGTTCTAATAACTGTTTCTTGGAGTATGTATAGATTCCACATGAGCATAATTAAAATGCTCTGGAATTTCCTATTCTTCCCAAGTTATCCTAATTCATCGTGATTCACACAGTCAAATAACAAACAGGTAATTTTTTTTATCTGATACTCTCAGCTTTTAGTCAGAACCTTAAGTTTTCCTGCTAGGTGAGCATAAAGCAAACTATATCTGAGTTAGGACACCCAGTAGTGTCACCTGGGAAGGTTCTCTCTGGACACTGGATTTTTTCGTATAAGAACTTTTGCTCAAACCTTGTTTGGGTGATGGCTCCAAGAGAACAGTGTGTGGCTGTGAAGTTTTCTTTCCTGCAGAAAAATGACGTAGAAATGGTTGTGATGTTGAAAACAGTTTATAAGAACAGCGCTGTGGGGAAAACTCGTGTGTATGAGTGGTTTTCTTGTTTCATAAAAGATGAAATACTGATTGATGACAAACCTCATTCTGGACATCTAACAACTTCCCAAACAAATGAAAATGTGGACTCAGGTCAAACTGGTTCATCAAGCTTCCTATCTAGAGGTTCTGAAAAGATCGCATAACAGTGTGCAACACTGATTTTTGGCAGATGAGGGGCTGGTTTTGCCACTTTGACAATATGCCTGTCCATACAGCCATCTCAGTGTGCCAGTCTGGGGCAAAAACAAAAAACAGCATGCCTCTCTTGCTCCTTACTCCCTGACCTCACTCCATGTGATTTCTTTTCCTTTCCACAAAGAGGGATGTGAAAGGATGGCGATTTGATGACATAGAAGAAAAAGCAAGGGAGGTTCGGTTCAGTGACCCAAACGGATGAGTTTGAAAAGTGTTTCCAAAAAGGGAATCGCAGACTTAACAACTATTAAGTATAATGGAGAGTACCTTGAATGTGATACGGTTGTTTTGTTAAAAAAAAATTACGTATATAGCTTTGAGGGGAAAATATCTAGGTTCTTTTTTTGGGGGGGGGGGTTAGGGGGGCTTACCTCCTGGTACTACTGTTGCAACCATTTAAAAATTAGATTCTGCAAACGTTTTACTTACATGTAATATTTATATTGTTCAAATGTTTCTGCATATTTTTGGATCACCTTTGCTTGGAATGGGCAAATAGACTAATCTTCCAGATCACTGTCAGGGTAGCTGTCTTTCCAATGTCTTGAAATTGAGCACTATAAGCATCGCATGGGTATGTGGAAACATTTTAATTGCGATTTTTCTAGTTCCTGGAAGCCTGGTTTTCACCAGCGCCTTCAGTGTAGCTCAGCCTTGTTTTTGTTCAATACCATTGATTCTGGATCATAACTCCTGAAATGATTGAACATTGACCAGTTCCTTTTGTTACAATGAATCTGTTTGTTCAGTCTTTTGTCCTGTGTATCTCTGTAACTGTAGGGTTATGTGCATGACAGCATTGACCACTGTTGCTTTGAACAGAGCGTGTGCTTTTCTTTTAGTATTTTGACTCCAAGGCTTGCACATTTCATGAACATACTACTTCATCTTCTTAAGCCAATCTTCGAAATCGTCTTTTCAGTTATTTTACTCAATCACTTATTTTTTCACTTTAGGTAATCTTATTTCAAGAGGAAGTTTCAAACCCCCCTCCCACCCCCGATAATTTATTTCAGTTCTTTCTTGTCTTTTTATGACCTTTTGGTTTCTTCAGGTATGATATCTTTAATATCATCCTGTAAGTCAGATATGTTCTGCTGCTATTTATTTGGTTTTGAATGTGGTCTGTGAACTTTTTAGTCTATTATTAATCTGGAAGCTTCATTAAAACCCCTGTAGATATTTGAAACCCTAATGGCATAGTATCCAGGATCATTGCAGCATGCAAGTCACCACAGTATGAAAAACGGACACGTGAGGCGTGGTGTGTCTCTCCAAACCCAACTCACTGCCCTCTATATTCAGTCCTGATTACAACAACCCTAGAGGGTAGGGCAGAACTGCCTCTCTGGTTTCTGAGACGGTACAGCATTAAGGGTGCAGGAAGCTGCTCCTTTCTCTGGGTAGAGTGCCCAGCCAGTTGTTCATAAAAGTGTACAGATAAGAAATATCTGAATGCGTTTTCAGGGAGGCATGAATGTCTCTGCTTGCTCATGCTCTTATAGAAAGATCACATGTGTATATGTTTTAGAGCACAGGGGGAAAAATCTCTGTCTCACCTTCAGGGTTCCTATATTCCTCACCTCCTTGGCAGTTCTTAGATAGGTTTATGTCTTCCCCAGTTGATTCTTGCCCCTTTGTTTATTATGTTATTTTTTGACCCAGAAAAGATTAGGAAACACCAAGAGGGATTGGGATGGTTTTACTAACATGACAAAGAAAATAGTATTCTCAGTTGGGATTAAGCTCACCTTCCCTACATGATCACTGAAGACAAATGTGTGCATAAACAAAAAGTGGTGAAGGAAACAGATGGTGCCTGGCTATCAAAAGATAGCCATCTGGGGTCTGAAAGGCTTGAAAGTAAACAAGTGGCCATCTAGCTCAGAAGCAACAAAGCCCACATGGAAGAAGCACACCAACCTGTACGATGACAAGGTGTTGAAGATGTCAGGTATTAGGCATCAAAGAACTAAAAATGATATCATTACAAATGAGAGGGAGTACAGATTGGGGACCAAAAGTCCATCAATAGTTAAAGTGACAGCCCCGTACAGAGAGGTTGTCGGGAGCAGACAAGCCAGTCAGGGTACAGTGTAGCAATAATGAAATATGCAACGTTCCTCTAGTTCTTGAATGCTTCCTCCCACCCACTAGCATGATCCCAATTCTACCTGACAAATCCAGCTAGACCTGGGGCTGTACACTGGAGCTGGTAACGGGTAATTCAGAACGGATGATCCTTTCAGCACCAGGGGTGAGGGTGATGCGCCAGGAGGGTGGAAGGAAGGTAGAGTAGAAAGGGGAGGGATCTACATATGACCTCCTCTCTGGGGTATGGACAATGGGGAAGTGAGTGAAGGGATATATTGGACAGTGTATCCCTTGATATGAAAAAGTAATACAAATTTGTAACTTATTAAGGATTTATGGGTAAGGGGGAGTGGGGAGGGAGGGAAAATATGGAGAGCTGTCACCAGTGGCCTAGGTAGAAGGAGGATGTTTCGAGGGTGATGATGGCAACAAATGTGCAAATGTGGTCTGCATACAATTGGCATATGTATTAATTGTAATAGGAGTTATATGAGTCCCCAATAAAATGATTTATATACCACCTGTGCACCTCCATCATCAGCTCTAGGGGGTTGGGATTCCAAGTCTTATTTGGTTGGAGAGGGGGTGACACAATTCAGTGTGTAACATTAAATAATTCGACCTCAGGGTGTATAGTGTGCATGGTGTGTGATTGTGTAAGAAAAAAAATTGAAAATGCTGCTGGTGCTATGTAGCCTGAAAGGCCTTGGAGTACTAGATTAAAGCATCCTATCACATTGGATAAATTATCTATTTTATGAAGTTCCCCCTCTATAATATGACTTATGTTCTCTGGCACTACACTGTATGTTTTGTGCTCTAACCACATTCTATCCAAATCCTGTCTGTCGTGCACCTATCGTTCTCCCACCTCATCAAGTTCTTCCTAACCACTCAAGTTCTCATGGACATCTTCCTTGACTTTCAGTTTCTTCATCTCTCATTTCCCCCACACACGCAGAACCCTGGGCTGTGTTTGACCTTTCATGTCTCTTATCTTCACCCCCCAACTTGACGGGAAGCCAATCAAAGACAACGATCTCCTTTCTGTTCTCTCCAGCAATCGATGTTGCAGTAAATAGTAAACCATTCAGAAGGGAAGAACATATTGTGTTGAAATGATGCTCATCGGAATCATTTCAGTGTCTGTGATTTCCACTATTAGTGTGTTTGAGAGACGGTATGAGCACATAAATCCCAAACCAAGATCTCTGCCTTCATACGTCCACTCGGAGTCATGGGAAGCCGATGGGGCAGGGTCGGAGTGCACTGGTGGGCTCCTCATGAGAGCAGAAGGGCACGTCGTTTCCTGTGGGAGGGAACGATGAGTTTGAACTGCTAACCTTGTGGTTCGCAGTCCACCTTGTAACCATTCTGCCACCAGGACTCCTTGAGAGTGGAAGAGAGGTGTGTTTATTTTTAAACTCCTTCTCCCCCCCCCCCAAAGCTCAGAAAAGGCTGAGGGATTAAACAGAATTTCTTCAGCTTTTGTCAACACCACAAAATTCATTTGCAACACAGTTTTAGGTGTATGTAAGTAGTGTTTAAATTCATTGCCTCTTTGTTATTGTTTCGTTGTGGCCAGGTGACCCATGTGTGCAGGGCAGCTGGCTGTAGAGGGTTTGCAAGGCCAGGGTCTTTTAGAACCAGACCCCTGGACCTCTCACCCCAGTGCCTCCCTTTGGATTGAAGCAGCTAACGGCTAGTACGCAAGTGCTTACCTCTTGGTGTCACTTAATGATGTCATATTATCACTTATGCATGTAATAAAGTAATAAAGTTTTGCATATTTCTGATTGAATCACATCTGGTTCTTATACCCACTGCCAATAATGGAAATGCATAATACAGATTTCCTTCAGATGGACTTGTTTAGACACGTACTAGTCACGATAGGTAACTCAGTTTTCAGACTAGGGAACCATCACTTTTTGAATACCTTCCTTCCCTTCTTCAATCCCTCATGTTCTCTCTTTCACTTCACTACATTTGCACCTCTTTCCTGTTGTGTCCTTTTGCTTTGAATTGTTCCTGATGGGATCTTCTTTTTGTTGCCTTGTTTTTTAGATGGGAAGTGATGGGATTTTACGCCTCAGTACTTCGGCTCTAAATAATGAATTCTTTGCATATGCAGCACAGGGTTGGAAACAGCGGCTGGCAGAAGGTAAGCTTCTATTTTCTGTTATTATTTGACATATCTGAGCACAAATACTAGACTGAGCTTTGTGATCTTTTTCCTGAATTTCAAATGATCTTTCCTCGGAAGTTTAATTTAAAAAACAAACTATAAATCCTCAGAATATGTATATATGTATGTGAAAAGAAATGCACGAGCCCCAATATAATACTTTCTGAAAAATCCTGTTCAAGGAAGCTCCATTAAGATAAAAAAAAAAAAAACCACGTTGTCATTGTACTTGCAGTCTTGATGTCATGTGACTGTGTGACGGGTGTACCTAAAATAAATCAGATTTTTTTGTCATTATTATGAAATGTTTTTTACAAAGCAAATGTTTTACAAAGTACACCTTCAGGGTACTCTCCATTATACTTTATATATATGTCAAATCTATGATTCCATTCCTCGAAACATCTTTCAGACTCATCTGTTTGCATGGCGGATGACACCCTCCTCATTTTTTCTTCACCTCTTCTATGAGGTCAAATCACTGCCCTTTCGTGTCCCTCTTCATTGGTGAAAACAAAAACAAGTTGCTCAAAGTGGGGTCAGATGAGTAAGGTTGTGGGGCAAAATGATACTGTTTTTGCCCCCAAACTGGCACACTGAGATGGCTGCAGATGCAGCTGCTTTGTCCTGGGGGCAAAAGCAGTCAATCTTCTATCTGTCACAAATCAGGCCTTTTTTGTCACACACTCTTAGGCTATCTTTTGAGAACCTTTAAATAGAAAGCTTGATTAACACTCTGACCTGATAGAACAAACTCTGAAAGCACTTTCCCCCTCACATTCAAAAAAGCCCCCCCAAAACAAAAAAAACAAACAAATGAGTATCGTCTTGATCTTTGATTTTACTTGACTAGCTTTGGGGGGGTCAAGATGACTATGGTATCTTCCACTGGCATGACTGATGTTTATGTTCGGGGTTTTGAGAATAGCATCATGTCTCCTCACCAGTAATGACCTTGGAAACAAAGCTTGGGTCACTTTGGAGCTGTTCTTTCAAAGCATGGCATGTTCCACCTGATGCTCTTTTTCCTGCTTAATCAAAACCCCGGGCACAAATTTCTCAGCAACCATTCTCATTCCTAAATCTTCCATTAAAGTTTGCTGACCTGAGCCCCAAGATAGTCTTGATAACTATATCTTCAATGACCTGTTCTCAGTCTTCAAGCACAAGTGCACGAATGTTGTCAACATTCTTGTCCATTCAGGAAGTTGATGGACATCTGGAGTGAGGTTTATCATGAGTCGACATTTTGCCATTTTTGATAAGAGAAAAACATTCGCACACTTGAGTTTTGCCCATGGTGCTATCCTTGTAAACTGTGTTCTACTTTACAACCATTTCTGTGGCAAACTTCACAGACACAAGATGTTCTCTTAATCAGCCATCACAAAAACTGAGGTTGGAGTGAAACTGCTTTTACAAAAACAATTCACTGTGACCAGAGAGGAGTACCTTCCCAGGCAACACCACTGGGTGCACTAACTCAGAGCGAGTTGCTAGATGTTCACCTAGCAGGAAGGTGGAAGGAGGGGACTGGATGCACACTACAAAAGCTTCACTCAGTGTGGAATTTTATCAGAGTTTTTTTGGGGGGGGTTGGGTGGGGGTGTTACCTCCTCATGTTTGAAGGAAAGGTGATATTTCCTGGGATATAATTTAACAGTTGTATAGTGCAAAGTTTTCCTTGTAGTTTAAATCACTTTGCGTGCTGCATTTTGTAATCTCTCAAGTGTCCTGGAACATAAAGAGATTTCTTTTAATAACATACCACCATCTTAAAAGCCAAAACCATTGCATCACTTTACCCTGTCTTCATTCACATTGAATGAAGATTTCTTAAAACATTGAAAAAATACCACAATTTTGTTCCCTACCTCCTTCTAAGATTGTTGTAGCCTAATGTGGTTCAATGTTCCAAAAAATGAAATATCCCTCCTAGAAAAAATACAATCCAATGGCTGATCCATCTTCTTCTTCATGACCCCCACATTATAATTCTTCTCCGATGTGTATGCTCCATTCACCCCTTCCAAATTAACACATCAGACAATAGGAATATATGGAAAAAGTTTCTTGCTATTACTTTTCTGACAGTCCTTTCATAGGTTTCTTCAAGAAGTTTTTGCTGGAAAACATTGTCTGTAGCTGTCTCTTCTCTACCATTTTCCTTTGTAACTTGTATATTCTCTGAAGTGTCTTGTGCAACTAGTTAGCAACACCTTTCCCTGCAAATCTATTCTCCTTTCTCTCTCTAAAGCCCTTCCTGTCTTCACAGGTCCTCAATTTGCAACCATCATGCCATCTTCTGCCCTCCTTGCGAGCTTTATTTCTAGGTGGGCGTAACGTACATCTAAGATGTGCATCTGACCCTTTTTCCACATTCCCAGTGCTACCATTCCAATCACAATCTCCCATCCCTCTGTCCTAGTCAGTGGTCTCATAGCTGGAGTCCTTCACACTTTTGTCAGACCTATTTTTCCAGGCTGCTTACCTTACCCTATTTCTTCCTTTTGAAAGCCCTCCCACTACCTCCTGGAGGGAGAGAGAAAAACACAAATCAGAATTATCTTTAGAACACACATAAGGTAATTAGCTTCAACCTACCTTTCCCATTTGCAATCATTCGATAGTCTACTCACAGTTGACTATTCAAAAGGACCTTATGCACAGGCTTATCTCTCTTCCTGATCACAAACTTTTTGGAATTCTTCAAAAGCTAGCTCAAGTGTCAGCTTTTTGTGTGCTTCTCTGGAATCTACAGAGAAGTAAGCACTGTCCCCTCTGTATTTTCACAACATCCATTCCCATAGCATATCCAGGACGGTTGGCCTTCTATGACAGTCAATTGTGGAACTGGGTAATGTAACCAACAGGCTCGAGATTCAAGTGCATGCAGAGGTCCCTCAAGTGAAAGTCAGGCAGTCTACTTTTGAAAGCTTTATGGTGCATACTTCTACTCTGAGAACATGGCTGCTGTGACTTGGAATTGATTCTGTGGCAGTTGTTTGAGGATACTTTTTCCCTCATCAGATGTAACTTTCTTGAGGACAGTGAGTATACAGTACATACTTGAGTATAACATGACCCAAGTATCAGCCGAGGCACCTACTTTTACCACAGAACTTGCATAAAATGCGTTAAAAACTCAGCTTATACAAAAGTATATACAGTACACACTTTTACTCGCAGCCCTTAGCCTTTAATGTGGTTGCTCAATGTTAGAGTTCATCTATAAGTAGATGATTTTGAGTGATGTTCATAAAAAGAGAACTTGAAGAAATATTATCAGTATTCACCATTTCACTCTGTACCCTCCACAGAAGTTTGGTTAAATGAATTGCATGTTGTTCTTTGTTAATTGAAAAGAAAAAAAAATGTGGCCACGTTTACTCAATATATTAGTGTTTTTATTCTAGGAGAGTTTACCCCAGAAATGCAATTACGAATAAGGCAAGAAATTGAGAAGGAAAAGAAAACGGAACCTTGGAAAGAAAAATTCTTTGAGAGGTTTTATGGAGAAAAGTAAGTACTAGAACATTTTTTCTCATTTCTTTTAGAAGGAAATGAAAATGTAATTCTCTGCTTCACATAGCACACTCATATGCTGTAAAACTTAATAAACCTGTGATAAAAGGCAATAGTCCCTCAGTGTAAGAAATAGCGGGTAAAATTATAGTGGCATATCAGCACTTAAATTAAAAAAAAGTGCATCTCCAAGGGTTTATAACTTGTCCATAAAAATTTATCTGAGACTGAAAATAGCACATGAAATCCTATAGAAGTCGATTTTGGTTTACTTAAGTAGATTTTAGTAAAAATGTCTTATTTTTTAATCCAATCATTTTCATTAATGAGTACTTCAGAGTTTCGTAGTTTTAGTTACATATTTTATCCTCACTTCTTTTTTTCAGCAAGTGTGCCTTTAGCATATGTACATTTTAATCTACTTTAACTCCTTACTTTTGGGAGAGGATGAGTTATTACATTTACTCTGTCCATCTTACTCTTCGGTTGTAGTTTTTAAAATATATATTGTTAATGTTATGTATGAAGTATACTTGTAGGTGATGGTGACTGAAGAAAACTGAAAATTGCTTTTGCAACATGGTTTGCAGAGACTAGATGCATTTGATTCTGACTCGTTACAACCATATAGGTCAGAATAGAATTGGTCCTTGAAGTCTCTGAAGCTGTCAGTCTTTACAAGAGTGTACAGCCTCATCTTTCTCTCGATGGGGAGCTAGCAGGTTTGATCCACCAACATCGTGGTTAGCAGTTAATACTTAGCCCCATGTGCCCCCAGAACTCTTCACACATGTTTTAGCAAACCCAAGGGCAAGTAATTTATATTGTCTTCATATAGAACTACTAGTAGTATTACCCAAGCCCACTGGCATCAAAATCCTTATTGGAGCACTCAAAAAATAAATATAAAACTCTAATACCTTAACCACATATACTGACTGAAACATCTTCAGAAAGTAAGGATAGATGTCTGCATTTAGAAAGATTTCCAGTCCTGCGGTTGCCCAGCAGAATTACAAGGCTGGAGGATGCCTTGGTGACCACTTGGAAGCATTGCCTGGTCTTTTGTCTGTGAGAGATAACACTGGGAGTGCCCTTCAGTAGTAGCAGAAGCATAACTAAGCTACTTCCTGCTAGAGTCTTGGCCTTTAACTATTGTTGAGTGATGGACTCTCCTCCTTGGACGATGCCAACGACACTGATCCCACACTGCTGTGACAGACACTCTTCTGTATGTTAGAGTTTTCTGTAGGTCTTCCTCTTCCCTCAGGGGCCAGTTTATATTCAAACCACTCCCAAAACCCTTCCTTTAGTCAACAAATAACCATTGAGCATCCTCTGCTCCTGAACTATTTCTAATTGTTTTGCAAACATTGTTTCATTTAACGCCCCCCCCCCAATAATCCTATAACTTATATATCATTATTCTCATTAAAAGAGTAGGAAACTGAGACAAAGTGAAGGTAAGTAATTTATGCAAGTTCATATTGCGAAGCTAAGTAACTTGCTCAGGGTTAGTGCTACAGACCCTTCTCATAAAGATTCTCTCTCTCTCTCTCTCTCTTTCTCTCTCACTTGTGTGCTGACACATGTACACACGTGCATTGTGTTTGCATGAACCTTACAAGGCTCAGCAAGGGAGGGGGTACATAAATCACTAGCTAGAGGGCAGACACATACACAATACAAGAAGAACAGCACAAAATGGTCAAACCAAAAGCAGACAATGGAAAGAAGGCAGACTTAAAGGCAACAGAGGTAAATACTATTACATACACAATTCTGCAAGAACAATAGCAATAATATTCTACAAGCAGAAACATAGATAAACACAAACTGAACAAGTGTGACAACTGAACACGAACTTTAGGTGAGTTAAAGAGACTGCACTCATGAATGTGTATAGGTTTGACAGAGGATATTTCTTTATATATATACATGTCTGTTGCAAAAACATTCATGAATTTATTCTTAGGTGACACCAAAATCCATTGCTGCAACATAGCACACACAAAAAATAGCCTTCACCCTACTTTGATGATAAGCACATGGAGTCTCAAATCTGTGAGCAGTCATCTGTACTCAACCTGTGGGTTTCAATCCATTTGGGGGTTGAATGACCCTTTCACAGGGGTCACATACAACGTCGGAAAACACATATTTCTGATGGTCTTAGGAGCCAAGACACTGCTCCTCTTATCTTTCTCCAGGTGGGTCTGCCCACATGCAGATCCGCCCACAGACAAGTATCTGGTGTGAAGACTGTTATCCCTGCTACACCATGCCTTAATACAAAATTTCATTTGTGTTTAGAAATAAATATTTCACAGCATCAAATTACATACTGTTTTGTTTAATCACTATACTTTACTCTTGTTCCATTTGTAACCATGAAAATACATTCTGCATAACTGATGATTCATAACTGCAGCAAAATTACAGTTATGAAGTAGCAATGAAAATAAATTTTTGGCTGGGGTCACCACAACATGAGAAACTGGATTATAGGTTCGTGGTATTAGGAAGGTTGAGACCCACTGATCAAAGGTGTCACTATTGGTCTCTGTCCAGCTGCTAAAGAGGAATAAAGAAAATCAAAATCAATGATGCCTGGAAACAGTAACTCCAAAGAACTGATAGCACCATGTAAACTTCAGCCTCCACGGTCTTGGGACCAGAAGAACTAACTGGTACCCAGCTACCCTCGCCAACTACTCTGAAAGGGATTGCAATTGAAAATCTTAGATATAGGGGAAGGGAAATATAGACCAGAGTTCAAAATCATTATAGATAAAGGGAGCAGAAAATAGACAGAGAGAGAAGATGTTCACTGATTGCATGGAAATCAGTGAAATCCCAGAAATGGCACATCAAGCTTGCAACTGAACTCATCACCTTGGTTCAGCATTCACTTCAACAAGGCCACATGTGAGCAATCACACTAGGGAGAAGTATATATACACCTTGAAACAGCCAGCCATTTGAGATCCAAACATTTCCCCAGAGGTAAAGAAAGTTCTGAGGGTAGGAAGGGATAGGCAAGAATAAAGGGAACTGAACCAATACATCCTGGAGGTTGAAATCAGTGGAATGGCGGAAAATATGTGGGTAGTTGAATAGGAAATTTGATCTGTAAACTTTCCCAAACAACAACAAAGAATTTTAACAGGAAAAAGAAAACTGAGGGGCTCAGTGGATATCAGATGAAGCGCCCTGCTCTGTAGTAACCTATGAGTAAGCACGACTCCATGATATGTCACTATTCCTATGCTCTGAATTAAAAAATAAATCTACTGACTCTTCCTACTGTAGTTTCTTGATATAGTCTATCTCTTCTTATATCAGTAGACTTCTGTCTTGTCCTTTTCTCCCTCTCATCAAGTGTTGGGTGGAAAATGAATTTTGGACACTTCCTCCACTGCCGCTTGAGATGCTGGTACTGCTACAGGACCTGCATTCACTGGTGTGTGAGGAGGGTTTTTCCTTCATGTCAAACAACTTCACGAATGACTCCAGACACCTTTTCACACTTTTAAATTTAACTCAGCTTATGCTGCAGTACTGTTCTCTCACTCTCTTTATATGTGTGTATATGCTTTACGTATATATAAAACTTAGAACTGACCCACATATATGCTAATGTAGCATGTCGTTTTGTGAGCCTTAGGCTGCCTTAAATCAGTTTCCCAGGTGGTGCTGTCAGCCAAGCTTTGAACTGTGAAGTTTAAGGTCAGCAGTTCAACCCCACCAGCTGCTGCTCCATGGAAGAAAGACAGGGCAATCTGCTTCTGAGAAGATTGATAGTCTTGGAAACTTGATAGTGGGTATTGGTGTAAGTGCATTAAATGTGCTACTTGGTGATTACACAATGGATGTGATAGTCACTTCTATTGAAGACTATTAACATTGTCACTATGAGAGAAACATTTGTACTGTTTCTGATTTGTTTGATTAAGCAGTAACCGAATATCTCTAATTGTGTTTAGGTTGGGTATGTCAAAAGAAGAATCTGTGAAGCTCACTACTGGGCCCAACAGTGATGGAGCTGAAAGCAGTTCCTCGTGTGGGACCTCTAGTCTTCCGGGGTCTTCTGCACAGACGCAATTGGAAGAGCAACAGCCCCAAAGTGTAAAAAGCCCAGCTTCCCCAGAGTCTGATTTCTGTGCGACACTTTGTCCTATGGTGGAAATTCCAGCTAAAGATGTAATGGCTGAATCTGAGTCAGAGGATATACTGATTCCTGAAGAATCGGTGATTCAGGAGGAAATTGCGGAAGAGGTAGAGACAAGTATCTGTGAATGCCAGGAGGAGAATCATAAAACCATCCCTGAATTTTCTGAGGAGTCAGAAAGTACAAACCACTCCCAGGAAGAGCCCCAAATCTCCCCTCCTGAGGACAACTTGGAATCCTGTGTTATGATGAATGATATTCTGGAAACTTTGCCTCACATTGAAATTAAGGTGGAAGATAAACCAGAGTCTCTCCAGGAAGAAATGTCGGTTGTTATTGACCAAGTAGAAGTCTGTGACTCTCCAGCACCTTCCACTGCATCTGTGACTCAAGTCAGGGACACGGAGCACAAGGAGTCAGAAACTGCAGCAGAGACCAACACTCCCCAAACAGAAGCAAGGTCACCTTTGGATGGCCAGTTTCCCAGTGAGGGAATTGCTGTGGACATGGAGCTGCAGAGTGACCCTGATGAACAGCTTTCTGGAAACGCTTGCATATCTGAAACGTCTTTCTCTTCTGAGAGCCCCGACGGTGTGTGTCCCAGCCTGACATCTCCAGGGGGGGAAACGCAGTCTACGTCCGAGGAGTCAGGGACTCCAGCCTCCCTAGAGATAGCGTTTTGCTCCGAGGTGTCCAACACCGAACCTACAGACACATATAATCAGAGAAAGCCCACGGATGAAAACCTCCATGCATCTTTGATGTCAGAAATATCTCCAGTATCCACTTCACCGGAAATATCAGAAGCATCTCTTCTGTCAAACTTGCCTTTAACATCAGAAGCGTCCCCAGTATCAAACATCCCTTTGACATCAGAGACATCCCCGATGTCTGATGTACCTTTGACATCAGAGACATCTTCAGTGTCTTCCATGCTTCTCACATCGGAGAGCACGTTTGCATCCAGCTTGCCACTTCCTTCGGAAGCCTCTCCAACATCGACTTCTTCTCTGAGCGAAAGATTGGTGCATCCACAAGGAATGTCGCCTCCCTTATCTGAAGAAACACTCTCCTCACGGAAAGAGGACATGCCCCTTCCAGACAAGTCACCTGGAGAGAGTCTTCTTTCTCAGCAGCAGACTCTGTCAGACAATCCAGAACCAATCACCTTGAGTGGTCCTTCCATTCCTCCAGATGCATTTCCTCTAGAAGAATCGCACAACAATGCCTTGAATCAGCAGCCGTGTATGTCACATGCTGAACCTGAGAAGACCTACCCTTCTCCTGTTCCAGAACTTCCTTCTCCAGAAATGATGAAAGGCAAAAATCATAATGTCCTCCAAAGAACAGAAAAGAAAGGAGTGTCCTCCGTATCAGAGTTGTCCGTGTTCCTGGAAGAGGCAGAGCATAAAGGAAGTGAGCCACCAGCGTGCCCCAAGTTACACGACAAGCATTATCCTCCATCCGTGGAGAAGGTGCCATTTGCAGAAGGCCCTAGAAACAGAACATATAAGCCAGGGAGTGCACAGAGTCGATCAGAGTCCTCACATACCTCCAAGCCCTCAGAGCCCTCCATGTCCCCTGACGGCATAAGGGTCGAAAGAGAATCGGAAATATCGAAGAGGAAAACTGCAGAACAGCACAGTTTTGGAATCTGTAAGGAAAAGAGGCCTAGGATCGAAGATGATCCCTCCACCCGTAATACATCCTCCAGCAGTCCGCCGGAGAAAGAGCAGCCTCCCAGAGAGGAACCCAGAGTGCCGCCCCTCAAGGTATGACCTTTAGAGAGGTGGGATTTTGACAGAAAGGCTTTTCCTACTAAATGCAGATTTTTTGAGGTGATTAGGTGCTCATAGTTTCAATAACAGAAGAAAGTAGATTCCCCCCTCCCCCAGATATATGTAGCAGTTTACATTCTAAGCCTTCCTATAACCAGGGTCCTTTGAAAGGGTCCTTTTTAATGCT
The DNA here is from genome assembly GCA_004026705.1 of Nesogale talazaci. Taxonomy (NCBI): domain Eukaryota; kingdom Metazoa; phylum Chordata; class Mammalia; order Afrosoricida; family Tenrecidae; genus Nesogale; species Nesogale talazaci. The sequence continues at coordinate 5,615 of PVJH01001285.1, read as the reverse complement.
GTGCTCTGAGTGCACAATGATGATCAGCAGCGTGTATGTCTGAGCATCAAGGAAAAAAATGTAGGGAGAGGAGAACAGTATCTCAGATTTTGAGACACCAGGAACCCTAAGGTTTAGGAGTGAGACCTGCGTACATTTAGAAGAATTAGGAAAGCCATGTAGTCACTTACAAAAAGTTTGGCAGAACAAGGGAGATAAATAGTCAAAAGTCAGAAGCACACCTGAACAGGTGAAGATACATATCATTCATTCATTATCTAATCATTATTTAATAACCAAAATTTCCTAGCATAAGGGAACTGGCTTAAAATAGCACCTCAATAATTATTGCATAAACACCTGAAATTGCTTTGCAAATGTTGAGAGAGAATGCTATAGAGATATAAGTAAATACTGTCATTGTGTTTTCAGATAGTAAGAGGTCTTTAACGTCACAAAAATATTAAATCTCTGCACTAAGTATTTCAGTTTATATAAATTCATTTTGTATCAGATTTTGCTGCTCAAGAACAAATCCTGTAAATTTGACTCAACCTCAGTAAATTCAAAAGTAAGGCTATTTCAAAAGAATCTGTTTAATGTTTTAAGACATCCTATGTTTACTTAATTGTGCCTGAACCTATTGATTTTGTTCTAGAGTGAGTATGAGTACTTCCATTATAGGATTGATCAAAAACCTGAAAGTATTCAAAGTTTTTTCCCCCTTGATTGCTCTCTCAATTTTGCTATGCTCTGAAATCTACCCCTTCTTAAGAAGGTAGGAGATGTTATCACTGCAAGATAGACTTTTGAGAATATGTCCATAGTTGTTTTTCTTAGTAAAATACTATTTTTAAGTAATGATGTAAAAGATGGGCATTAAACTTCCGTTTAGAAAAGCTATTTTCAAGCAAGGGGAAACAAAGCATAAGTTAGCTTTAATAAGAAATGTGTTTAAATGCACCAGCCTAAGTATTGGGTGGATGGGGTTAATAAAAAAGCTTATTTTCAATGTAGTCTATTCTTGATTTGAAGTTATTTGATAGATAAAGAAGTTGATCAAGAAATAGAGACTGTAAGCATATTTGATCTTTGCATGGCTTTTAAGCTCTTCCTTAATTATAGCTAGTTTTAATCTTTGAATTGCTTTTGACATTTTAAAATAAGGGAAACATTTACAAGGGAAACTGAAGTCCCCCTTGCTAAATTCATCTTTTCTCAGAAGACTTTGGATTTGAAGAGAGACTGCATAAGCAGTTTGATAATGAGAGAGCTCATTCCATCCATCAGAACCTCTCAGTGTAATTCTGGGCTAATGTGATTCTGTATTTGGCAGGCAGTTACAAGAATGTAAATACAGGCCCATGGTACAAGGTGAGACCTAGGCTCTGTCGTGAGAGCTTTTCCTGAAGGGGGAAAGAATACATGTAAACAGTACTGTGTTGAGGGGTGGCCCCGGGCAAGACAACTTTATACTCCATTTTTGTAGCTGTCACATGTGGCGTTTTCATCAGATGCCTTCCACCTCTGCAGCATGATGGCTCGCAGAGTGATCTTAGTGACAGACCTCAGGGGTGCTGAGACAGGACTTGTTTTGCCCTGCTACCACGGCCATGAGTTTAGTGAACATGACACTGTGTGTGTGTGTATGTGTGTGTGTGTGTGTGTGTGTGTGTGGAGATCTCTTAATTTGCACAGGTAGGTAAACCATGTGGGTGGGGTCATATTCCAGATTTCTCAAATGAGTAGCTTTGCGTTTAGGAAAATGCAACACTCTTAAAAGCAGAGGATTCTCACAAGCACAGTCTCATTTCATCTTCGTAACAGCTCTGTGAAAGAAATAGACCAGAAAGAAAGAGTCTTCTTTCACCGTGGGGTTTATAAACTTTCATTGTGTACGAAATAGAGGCATGCAAGGCCGTGTGGGTGATGCTGTGGGCACGTATGAAAGGCTTGCGCTCTTGGGATTCCAACTGTTAGCGAGGAAACAGATCAGCCATGATTTGAGGAAGCTCGCCAAGCTCCTTTGGGTCACAAGCAACAGAAGAATTCTAGCTTCTGGACTGGGTGGCCATAGCTTTTCTCCGAGGACCCCAAAGAGAGGTGACAGACTCCAAGTCCACTTGAAGCCCCCAGTGTTTGAAGTCTACAGAAGCGGTCATTTTAAAATGAAGGCTCCCTAAGTCTTTTAAACTAGGATCTTTTAAAAACAAAGAAACAAAAAAGCACTAGCTCTGTTTCGTGTGATAGCTCTGTTTCGTGTGATATGAGGCATTAATTGGATTCTTAATTTCCCTGCCAAATGAAGTAACTGGGTGATATTTTGTAATAGATGAAAAACTTCAACTTCACTCCCAGCCTTCAGTTCCTGGGTCTCTGTACACTGAAAGTACCTCAGGGATTTAGGTTACCTTCCACCCCACCACCACCCCCATGAATGAAGCCAGCCCTGTTGTCCCTCGTATCCTGTGCTGTCCCCCTTCATTTTGATGAGGTGCTAAAATGCTTCATCTTTCCTTTCTTCCCTTCCACTAGATCCAGCTTTCAAAAATTGGACCCCCATTTATTATCAAGAGCCAACCCATCTCTAAACCAGAGGCCCGAGCATCCACAGGCACGGCCGTGAGCAGTGGCGGGAGGAACACAGGCGCCAGGACCCTCGCTGACATCAAGGCCCGCGCCCAACAAGCAAGGGCTCAACGAGAAGCTGCTGCTGCCGCCGCCGTCGCTGCCGCTGCCAGCATTGTCTCCGGGGCCATGGGGAGCCCAGGAGAAGGTGGCAAGGCGAGGACCTTGGCACACATCAAAGAACAAACAAAGGCCAAGCTCTTTGCCAAGCATCAAGCCCGAGCCCACCTTTTCCAGACCACGAAAGAGGCTTGGCTGCCCCAGCTTAACGCCAAGGAAGGGTCTCCAAGCGTAGAGGTCCCTTCTGCCCCGGAGACAAAAATGGAAGGTTCAACTGGGGTCATCATTGTCAATCCGAACTGCAGGTCTCCGAGCAGTAAGTCGCTACACCTCCGGGAGACCACCACTGTATTAGCGCAGTCTCTCAACCCACCCAAAGTTCCAGAAAGCGCCCCTGACATATCTGTGCATAGTTCTGAGGAAAGCATACCTGTGTCACATTTATCTGATAAAATTGTTTCAACTACCTCTTCGGAAAATAGCAGCGTGCCCGTGCTTTTTAATAAAAACACTGTCCCCATGTCTGTCTGCAGCACTGCCCTGTCAGGAGCAATTAAGGAGCATCCCTATGTGGGTTCTGTGGACAAATCCTCTGTCCTCATGTCTGTTGACAGTGCAAACACGAGCATCTCTGCTTGTAATATCAGCATGTTAAAAACCATCCAGGCAGCAGATACTCCGTGCATAGCCATTATACCCAAATGTATTGAGAGCACTCCCATCCCAGCCATGACGGAGAGCGCGAGCCTTTCAAGCTCCCTGGAGGATGCGCAGTTGCTCCTACCAAGCAGCAAGGCTAGTAACTCAGCCTCCAGTCCGTACACCTCTGTGCCAACTCCCCCTGTTGGAAATAACTTGCCAAACCATCTCTCCACTGGCTCTGTCTTGATTCCCTCAGTGGGAATTAACCACCGGGTTCCTTCCGAGAAGATAGCCATGCCTGGGAGTGAAGATCAGGCCGCCGTCTCCATGGGGACCACTGTGAAAGCAGCCCTGGGTTGTAGCGACTCGGGAGCAGCCACAGACCCTCTGGTTGGGCGCCCACCCCTTGCGATGTTTCCTGGAAACATGTTCACCATAAACGCATTTGATCCTCCTGCCAAGGTAAATGTCGAAGGCTTGGACAAAAATGCAGGGCCTCGCACCAGAGCCGAGAATTCTGCGAAGCCCCCGCAGCCACCAGGGGGCTTTGCACCAGTCACCGCCAACCGATCCATTCCTTGCAAGGTCATTGTGGACCACAGCACCACACTGACCTCCAGTTTGTCCCTGACCGTCTCCATCGAAACTGCTGAAGCCAGCCTGGACCTCCAGAGCAGGCCGGCCAGGACAGAGGCACCTGTGCAAGCCATGGCCTGTCCCCAGGTGTCGGTCATCAGCAGGCCCGAGCCAGTTGCAAGCGAAAGCCTGGACCACAATTCCAGCTTCATCGCTGCTTCCACAGCCAAACAAGAGTGTCAAACCGTGCAGGCCCCCTGCACAAGTCTTCAGGAGTTACCCCTTGTACCGGACAAATTGAATGAGGCTCCTGCCCCCGGGCACAGCTTTGCTGAGCAAGCACATGGACATGGGTCAGCTGCTTTCCAAATCGAAGTGGACACAACCCACAGCAATCAGTTCAACCCCGGCAGTCGGATTTGCTGGAATGAGGACGGAGGACGGAGCGCAGCCCTGCCGCGGGTGAGCCACGGGCCGTCAAGTCAGCAGAAAGAGTATCTGGAGCCGAGCTGTCCAAAGGCGATCAAAACCGAACACGCCAACTACTCCCATGTGGCCGAGCTGCACCCCAGGAATCTGATCACCAGTGCCCCCCTCCCTGTGAAATCCGAGCCTCATGACGTCGACAAGGGCTTTCGGATGGACACAGAAGACTTCTCTGGGCCCGAGCTGCCGCCACCAGCCGCAGAGGGGACCTCTAGCGTCCAACAAGTGCAGAATGCGAAAGCTTCCACCTCCAGCCCCATGGAAGAGGCCATCTCCCTGGCGACGGACACCCTGAAAAGGGGTCCCAGCACAGGCAGCTCCAGCTGCCGCCTGTCATCTGTGGAGGCCAACAATCCGCTAGTGACCCAACTACTGCAGGGCAACCTGCCTTTGGAGAAAGTGCTGCCTCAGCCCAGACTGGGAGCCAAGCTGGAAATTAACCGGCTCCCTTTGCCTCTTCCAACTACCTCAGTGGGCAAATCCGCCCCGGAGAGGAGCGTTGTCGAAATGCCGTCCAGCTCGCCCAACCCAGATGGTAAGGGCTACTTGGCAGGGACCCTTGCGCCACTCCAGATGAGAAAGCGTGAGAACCACCCCAAAAAGAGAGTGGCCAGGACCGCCGGGGAACACGCGCACGTTCAATGTGAACCAGGGAAACTGTTGGTGGAGCCAGATGTCAAAGGAGTGCCCTGTGTGATCAACCCGGGCATGAACCAGCTCGGGCCCAGCCAGCCCTTCAAGCCAGAGTGGCTGAGCACGCACCCCCTGCAGAACCGCGCGGCGCACAGCCCCGAGGTCAAACAGCAGAAGCGGCTGCTCCCCTCCTGCAGCTTCCAGCAGAGCCTGTTCCAGGTGGACAAGAACGGCAGCTTCCACGCCGAAGCTGCCGCAGCACACAGACAGCAGTTTTACCAAATGCCTATGGTGGCCAGGGGCCCCCTGCCCTCGGCCGCGCTCCTGCAGGCCCCCGCCAAGCCCCCAGCAGGCTGTAGCGCCTTTGGCTTCAACAGGCACCTGGAACCGAAGGGCCTGGGAGAGGTGGGTGTGAGTTCAGCTCCCCACCAGCTAAGGTTAGGCAACATGCTATCCCCCAATCTTCCCATCAAAGAAGGTGATGAAGTGGGGGGCACAACGCACCCCATGCCAAGCAAAGCGTTAGTGCTTCCTCCTCCCCCACCGCCACCCCCCCCACCCCCCCTGGCTCTTCCCCCACCGCCACCGCCACCGCCACCCCCACCTCCACT